>LTAE01000365.1:53074-70639 GCA_001647135.1 Pontederia paniculata | reverse complement strand
TATATATATATATATATATATATATATATTAAGGAAGAAAATTATTTACACTTTATCGGTTATATATGATGCTCACTTTATATAAAGAATATAAGATTATGACTAAAAATATATTTATCATTAATAAAGCTATAAAATATAATTAATGCTCTAGAGCCATTAAAAGATATAGCTATAATTGTCTTGTGTTTGTTATTGGCTTTACAAAAGACTAATGCTATATTTATCAGCGTATCATATATAGAAATTGTATGTATTTTCTGTAATACTGATGTTCAATGATATATAAGTTAATAATATGGTATGATAAAATCTAAGTCGATTACCGGTTAGCTAGGGGGTTCACTGGTCGGGTTTGACCCGACCCACATTCAAATCCGATCCAACCCGATTGATTTTGTTCGGATTGGATTGAGTCGGGTTGATGACAAATTAGTCGACGAATCCGATCCATCACGATCTTCATTGAGTCAGGTTGAATCAGATCGGGTCATCGATTTACCTAATTGAATTTTTTTATATATTTTAATTATTTTAATACTTAACATCAATTATATTTTAAAAAAGAAAGGAACATATTTTTTAATGGTTTGTAACGATTTTAAAGGATATAAAATATAATTTTTTAATATAGTTTAATTTTAAAGTAACATAAAATTCTTACTAAGAATAAATTAGTTTAAATTTAATAAAAAATATATAAAAGTTCGGGTCATCGGGTTGGGTCGGATTCGAAAAATTGAAATACGTATCCGACCCGTTAGTGATCAGGTTATGATCGGTCTGTTCGGCTTTGACCCAGCCAACGATCCGATCCGACCCAACTGAGATCGGATCATCGGATTCATCGGGTCAACCTGATCCGATGAACACCCCTACTGTTAGCAAATCTACTTTTATCAAGATTTAATATTATCTAAATTTGATGTTATCTAGATTGAATAAGTATTATCTGGTTAGATCAAATATCAGTAGATATTGTTGGTTATTATTTTGATACATCAATGTACTATATATAAATGTACATGCACACAAGAATGAATATAGAAAAATATTTTTGCATTGTTAGTCTCTTAACATGGTATCAGAGCCATAATATTTTATTTCTTTCTCCTCTTTCTTTCTCGACTTTGCAGATTCACGCGACCGCCATCAACACAACGTGGACCGTGTTGAGTCGACACAGAGACTATGCTCTGTCACGCTATCAACGCGCCCATCCGACGCCGCAATCCTCTGCGATGTGCCGACGTCCTGCACCGACGCGTGCCGTGTCCTTTTCCAACGACACTCCTTCCTCCGACGCACTTGACGCGCTCCTCCGACGCCACCATCCACTGCGACGTCATCCTGCACCGATGCGGGCTGTGTCTCATCCCTCCGACGCGGGTCGTGTCCCACCCCTCCGATGCCCGATGCGCTGCCCTGAGCACGCCTCTCCGACGTGCTCCTCCAATGCGCCCTTCTGACACGCCCTTCCTCAGATCGTGTAGTAACGACACGGGCCGTGTTGTATGATGACACAGACCACCTCTTTGACGCGCCTCTCTGACGCACCCTTCCTAAAGCGCGTTGCCTTCATCACAAACTGTGTGCTCCAACGCGTTCTTCAATGCGTCTCTCTCCCAAACTGACGGTGCGACCGTGCGAGACACGGACCGTGTTGTTTGACGACAAGGATCGTGTTGTTTGATGCAAACAACCCTCCCCCAGCCAGCCTCCAAGATCACTTCCTCCTCTCAGAATTCTACCTCCATGATTTCTTCTGATGCACTTGCATTCCTTACGATTTTGCCATCTCTTGGACAGATTCATCATGCGCTCTCCATTAAGTTAACTCCAACCAATTATCTCTTTCGGAAGATGCAATTTATTCATTTGTTTCGTAACTTTGATTTCTACAAATTCATTGATGGCACCTCTGTTTGCCCGTCATTTATGATAACTGCCTCCTCAACCGTGTCTCTTGATTCTACTTTTGCTGGAACACCCAATCCGGCATACACCGAATGGGTTCCCAAAGATCAAATTATACTCAGGTGGATCGTTTCTACCCTTTCCAAGGAAGTACTTCCTCATGTGATTAGATTGGACACATCTTATTCGGTATGAAATTCTCTTCATTAGGTCGTTGACGCCCCTTCTCATACAAGAATTTTGCAACTAACAATGCAAATGCAATCTCTCGTGAAAGGAGATAATTCAATAGCCTCTTATCTATGGCAATTGAAATATCTCGCAGATGAATTGGCATCACCAGGTCATCGATTTCCACTCCTCAATTCAATGCCATCGTGTTTCAGAATTTGAGACCAGATTTTTGTGATATTGTTGCATCTCTATCATCTAGACTAGAACCTATTTCTTATTTTGAACTTCACAACATTTCTGTCAACCATGAAATCCAACTGCAGTGATGCATCCTCCATCTAACAAAACTTTCCCACCAACCGCCAACTTTTCATCGACAACTTCTGTGCCTTCATCTAAACGAAGTCGTGGACGAGGATTTGGCAAAGGACGAGGTCGTCCTGCTGCCCCAAGACGCGATCCTTTCCCTCGTGTGGTCTTCATGGGCATAGTTTGTACAAGTGCAGGCTTCATCATCAAGGATCGGTACCTACTCCGACCTCTGTAGCTTCATCAATACCACATGCATACACGGCTTCCACTACGGCGCCCACTAGTTATTCTTCTCCATTCCTTCCAGCACTAGGTGCTTATAGTGACTAGATTCCTGACAGTTGTGCAACACATCATGTTACGTTGGACCTACATTCTCTACATACAACTGCACCTTACTCTAGATCGGAGCAAATATAGGTTGAAAATGATATGCGTTTAGGTATCTGTCATATTGGACACTCCTCTCTTTCCTCATGTGGTTCTTCTCTTTTCATCTCCAAATCCTTATTATATGTTTCTCAATTTACAACTCATTCAATTGCTATTTTGAATTTTATCCTATTTTTTTTGTTGTCAAGGATTGCCACGAGCATAAAGTCCTACTCCAAGGCCCCAATAAGCATAGACTTTATCGCCCTCCTTCAAGCTTCGGTATCGCGCACCTCGCTATCTGCCCTCCTCTTCGCACTTCAATGACACAACTGTCTGGTCATCCAGCGTCCCAGATTGTTCGCAAAGTCCTATATTCTCTTTCATCAGGTTCCAGCACCTCAGGTTTCTCGTCCATCTGCTCCTTTGCTGCATGCCATCTTGCAAAGTCCTCTCGCCAATCGTTTCCGCTATTCGAGTTATGTAGTAGTGCTCCATTAGATCTTATTTATGCTAATGTTTGGGGGCCTGCTTCACTTTTATCATCTCTGGAACACCGTTATTTTATTTTATTTTAGATGACTATTCTAAATTGTTTTGATATTTTCCGCTTTATAATAAATTTGATGCCAAGATGATTTTTCTTTCCTTCCAAGCATTGGTTGAATGCTAGTTTACACGTGAGATTTGTTCTTTTCATTCTGATTCTGATGGAGAATTTAGAGCCCTTTAATCACATTTTATCTCTTATGATATTCAACATCGTTTAATTTGTTCTCACACTCATGAGCAAAATGGTGCAATTGAACGAAAGATTTGTCCTGCCATTGAAACTGTTTTAGCCTTACTTGCTCATTCTCATGTACCTCATTGTTTTTGGCAATTTGCTTTTGAAACTGCAATTTATTTAATAAATCGTTTACCTTTTGTGGTGTTAGATGGTATCTCTCCTTTTGAAAAACTTTTTAATAAGCATCTGTCTTACATGTTTATGAAAATATTTAGATGTGTTGCTTATCATTATTTGCGTACCTATAATCATCACAAGTTCTTTTTTCGTTCAACAAAGTGTGTCTTTCTTGGTTATCTGTCCTCTTTCAATGTTTATAGGTGCTTGGTTTCAACAACAGATAGAATATATTATGCACATCACATTAAATTTGATGAGACTTGCTTCCCTTTTTCTTCTCACTCCTTTTCTAATTATGCATCCTCTTCCATTCTCAATTCTCCTTGGCTCACTGTTCCCACTAATGTTTCTCAACCTCTCATTCAGTCTACTGATTCATTGGTCCTAATACAACTTCTTCCTCTGTTAGTACCTCTTTATCCTCTTGTACTGATACTTCAACCATTCTTCTCTATCTGACCCACCCCCTCGGTAACACATGACACTTCGGCAAGGGACTCACCAAAATTACAGGGAACTCACATGTCTTCAAGATTTAAAGGTGTTGCATATATTTCTGCCTTAGATTCCACTCTAACGTGCTACTCTTCTGACGTCAAAATTCCTCATTGGGCCGTGACAACTCCCTGGAGATGCTAGTCATTCGGTCACGGTCGTGACAAAATTGTCACGGGTCATGACAAATTCTGGATTTGGTCGTCGTTCAGTCACGACCGTGACACTTTTGTCACGAGCCATGACAGTTTACGGAAATTTGTATATAAATATATTTTTTATGGGATTTTTGGACGGTTTTGATTTCCTATCAACCCTACTCTAATCCTAGATGAATTTTATCATCCCAAGGCCTCTTAATCCCTATAAATAACACCCAAAACCCTAGAGAAAGGATGCTTGGAGCCTGAAAGAACTTAAAAAAGGAGAAGACGAAGTGCTGTAGGATTGATGATCGTCTATAAACCCAAGGTGTAATTATTCTGTATTTTATTTGTAATTTCTATATCTTCTCCTATCTATACAAAGGATGAACTCCCATGTTTTATATTTATTTTGTTTTGGAGGATTTTTATTGTAAAAAAGGAAACTGAGAAATCCTAGATTTTGTGAATATCAATTTGAGTTATTTTTCAATCTCTTGCGCATGCTTTGTTGGATTCCTCTGAAATGTTTTCTTGATTTATGATTTATGAATGAGTTATCATCTTGGATAAGAATAATTTATTTGTAAGGCAATAGATCTAGGAAATTATTTACTCTTTATACATTGCATTTTTATTAAAACTCAGATTTTTCTTATTTTATTCATCCAAGTCCAGTGCCCAAGTCATCATTCTGACACTTCATTGTTAGATCTTTACCATTGTTTAATTTTTAATTTCATAATCAATAAATTCATCAAACTCAATGTACCCCTCTCATTAAAATATTGTGTTAGATATTGGTAGAATAAATTTCTCGTGGAATCGACACTCTATTCACTTTCTTTATTACTTGATACGATTAGTGCACTTGCTAGCAATTTTATCTGTATAATTAGCACGCATCATGTATAAAAGAAGAGACTTAACGATTTTTTCTCCTTAGTTCTCTCCCGCCCCCTCGCCCGAACAGCACCGACATTACCAAAGCACCCCCTGCCGGCCACATTCCGACGGTGACGAGGTCATAAGATGGTGCGGAAGTGTTCTCGTTGGTGACATGAACACGTTGGGGTATGTCGCACGAGCCCATGGACAGAGAATACTCGGATTTGAGCACGCATCGTGGGCATATAGAGGCGTTCAATTCTCCGGCAATGCAAGTGTTCGTCATCGGTTTCTCTAGTGAGTAGTCTACCTACCAAGTTTCAGAGTGATTCGCGCTGAGGATTCTAGTTGTTGGATCGAAAGGCACCTAGTGTATAAAAATATCGAATAAACCAACTCCCATAAATTTTGATAAAACTTGTCTGAGTAAGCAATCAAAGAAATGCAAGCATGTTTGACGGATGAGGACAAATTCATGATCGATGTTATGCTGCCAAACTGGGTGGACACACACGACCTGTGGTATTGGGACACAGGTTACATGGTATTCCATGATCGAACTTGGCAGATGAGATGACGATGTCGTCGTAGTGGGTTTAGTGAGGTCTTCTAGTTTCTGGTGGTGCAGGTGCAAGGGCAGGGGAAGGGGCTTTTTATAGGTTTGGCAAGCAATTGGCAAAGAAGGAGTAAAGTTCGACTGGTTTTAGGACTTGTATGTAGTTCTTTTTGTGATTAATTTGTTTCTTACCCAGAATGACTTTGACTGCTATTTTGACTGTGATTTGGGGTATCGAATGAGCAACTGCAAGTAAATAACGAATTGTGAAGACCAATCGCAACTTGGTATCCGATTTGCTTGTCAAGACTTGACGGATCGAGTTGGACTGATTTTAGTACTTCCGGTTTTTTTGTTTCTTAATTACTCTGACAAACTAATTGCTCTTCCGACTAAAATTTGATATCAGCTGAGCATGCAAACCAAGTAGGTAGATGGAAGTTACTATTCGTTACCTCGCCAGATTTACATCTTATTCCTCTTACACTTTATATTTCATGGCTATATTCTAAAACTGATAGAATTTTTTTGCTAATTGTTAACATCATCATATCAGATCTGAATGTATCGATCGACCAAAAGTAATATAAATCACTGGGCTATCACACAACCGGATGAATGCAATAGATAAGTAATGCAATAGATAAGGAATGTAATAGTTAAGCATGAGCTTAGGTGCAAATATCACATAGATTAGGAATGTGATAGCGTCTTAAGGTGGGAGAATGATAAGTGCAGTATATGAATTATCTTTGTTTAGCAAAATTATTCTAGGTTTTCCCAATAGATTACACCTATGTGCTAGGGTTTTATTAATGATCTTTGAAGTTCTTTTTTACTTTTTTGGGCAAGATGTTCGAGCTATGATATTTCCCCTATACATTGCAATTCAAGTCAAGAAAGATATCTAATAAGATCCATTTGGTAACTTTCCTTCTAACTTTCATTTTTTTTGTTTTAGTAGAATCATATCGTTGGCCGGTGGAAATTTCCACTGTACATTGCAATTCAAGAAAGATGTCGACTAGTAATATCAATTGGTAATATTTTTTTGTTTATTTTCTAGAGGAAACAAAAAATAAATGTTAACTTTGCGTTTCTTTGGTATGACAATGCTACTGATTAATCAGACATTTCGGTTAATGTGAGTTTAAATGAAATTTGTGGATGATTGAAAATCCTATTTTTTTCTGAAAAAAAAACCACTAAGGTTTATTTGATTAAATTTTCTAACATGATACTTGATGTGCTTGTCAGAAGGTTTCATGTTCTTTTTGTTTTGATATTCTTCTTGATAACACATTTCAATTTATTTTTTTGGATATAGTAAAGATATTTTCTACTTGAATTGCTTACAAATCTCTTTATATGTGGCTATTTTACACCTCATGTCTTCCTATTACGAATTTTGTTTCTTTTTTCGATTACGATTTGGATTTGGTATCTATGATGTTTCTCATGTACATTGCAATTCAAGAAAGATATCTAGTAAGATTAATTTGGTAACTTTCCTTTTAACTTTCAACTTTTTTTTTGGTTTTAGTAGGATCAAATCGTTGGGCGGTGGAAGTTTCCCTGTACATTGCAATTCAAGAAATATGTCTACTAGTAAGATCATTTGATAATTTTCTTTTGTTTATTTTCAGGAGGAAACAAAAACAAAAAAAAAATATAAATTATACCGTATGAATGCAATAGATAAGCATGAGCTTAGGTGTAGATGTCAGATAGATTAGGAATGTGATAGCATCTTAAGGTGGGAGAATGATAAGTGCAGTATAAGAAATCTCTGCTTATATGAATTCTCGTTGTTGAGTAGAATTAATCTTGGTTTTCCCAATAGATTACACCTATGTGCTAGGGTTTTATTAATGATCTTTGGCGTTCTGTTTTACATCTTTGGGTAGGATGTTCGAGCTATGATGTTTCCCCTGTACATTGCAATTCAAGAAAGATATTTAGTAAGATTCATTTGGTAATTTTCTTTTTAACTTTCAACTTCTTTTGGTTTTAGCAGGATCTTATCGTTGGCCGGTGGAAGTTTTCCATTTACATTGCAATTCAAGAAAGATGTCGACTAGTAAGATCATTTGGTATTTTTTTGTTTATTTTCTGGAGGAAACAAAAACAAAAAAAACTATTAACTTTGTGTTTCTTTGATATGACAATGCTACTGGTTAATCAGATGTTTCAGTTAGTGTAAGTTTTAAATGAATTTTTGGATGGTTAAAATCTTGGTTGACCATCATGTTTTTCTTTTCTAAAAAAAATTCACTGGGTTTATTTGTTTAAATTTTATGTTAGATAACATGATACTTGATGTGCTTGTTAGAAGGGTTCATGTTCTTTTTGTTTTGATATTCTACTTGATAACACATTTTATTTTATTTTTTTAGATATAGTAAAGGTATTTTCTACTTGAATTGCTTACATATGTCTTTGTATGTGGCTATTTTACACCTCATGTCTTCCGATTACGATATTTGTTTCTTTTTTTGATCAAAATTTGGATTTGGTATCTACGATGTTTTCCCTGTACATTGCAATTCAAGAAAGATATCTAGTAAGATCCATTTGATAACTTTCCTTTTAACTTTCAACTTTTTTTGGTTTTAGTAGGATCATATCGTTGCCCGATGGAAGTTTCCCTTGTACATTGCAATTCAAGAAGTCGAATAATAAGATCATTTGATAATTTTTTTTTGTTTATTTTATGGAGGAAATGTTACCCAACTCTAGGTGGAGAGCAGGTGCCCCGAGTACATCATGAGCTCCGCGAACCACCTTGGCTCGATGTCATCCCTGTCCAAAGCATCAAAGTTCATGTCTCCTTGGGTCCGAAGTAGCTCCATGGACTTCGGCAAATGAGGATCACGACGCGGGTTGAAGCCTCGGATGTTGAACTCCCAGACGCTACCCACATCAGGCTTGCCCAAAAGTTCGGAAGTTGGCCATACACGTTCGATAGGTTGAGGCTGACCTAAACGACATTGAGCACGTCCACGTTGGCTTTGAGTTGCGCATAGTGCTGGTCGGGCGTCATCTACCATGGGTGGTACGGCGAACGGGAGAAAACACCGGGGAAATCCGTATCCATGGCTGCTATCTGGTACCGGTACCATTGCAACATTTGACAAATGAGGGAAAATTCATGATCGACGTTATGCTGCCAAACTGGGCGGACGTGCACGTCCTGTGGTGGTGGGACGCAGGTTACATGGTATTCCATGACTGGACTTGGCAGATGAGATGACGATGTCGTCGTAGTGGGTTTAGTGAGGTCTTCTGGTTTCTAGTGGTGCAGGTGTAGGGTGTAGGGGGCACAAACTTTTTATAGGTTTGGCAAGCAAATGGTAGAGATGGAGTGGAGTTCGACTTGTTTTAGGACTTGTGCGTAGTTCCTTTTGTGATTAATTTTTTTCTTACGCAGACAGAGTCTGACTGCTATTTCGACTGTGATTTGTGGTATCGGATGAGCAACCGCAACTAAATAATGAATTGCGAAGACCAACTGCAACTTGGTATCTGATTTGCTTGTCAAGACTTGACAGATCGAGTTGGACTGGTTTTAGTACTTCTAGTTTTTTGTTTCTTAATTACCTAGACATACTAGATAGCATGCAAACCAACTAAATAGATGGAAGTTACTCTTTGTTACCTCGCCGGATTTACATCATATTCCTCTCCCACTTTATATTTCATGGTTGTATTCTAAAAATGATAGAATTTCTTTATGCTAATTTTTAATAGCACCATCACATATCTGAATGTATCGATCGACCAAAAGTAATATAAATCGCTGGGTTATCACACAGCCGTATGAATGCAATAGATAAGCATGAGCTTAGGTGCAAATGTCACATAGATTAGGAATCTGATAGCGTCTTAAGGTGGGAGAATGATAAGTGAAGTATATGAAATCTTTGGTTATATGAATTCTCGTTGTTGAGCAGAATTATTCTAGGTTTTCCCAATAGATTACACCTATGTGCTAGGGTTTTATTAATAGTCTTTGGCGTTCTTTTTTACTTTTTTGGGCAGGATGTTCGAGCTATGATGTTTTCCCTGTACATTACAATTCAAGAAATATATCTAGTAAGATCCATTTGGAAACTTTCCTTTTAACTTTCAACTTTTTTAGGTTTTAGTAGGGTCATATCGTTGGACGGTGGAAGTCCCCCTTTTAAAAGGTGTCAACTAGTAAGATGATTTGATATTTTTTGTTTATTTTCTAAAGGAAACAAAAACAAAAAAAAACTATTAACTTTATGTTTCTTTGATATGACAATGCTACTGGTTACTTAGATGTTTCGGTTAATGTAAGTTTTAAATGAATTTGTGGATGGTTAAATATCCTGGTTGACCATCTTGTTTTTAAAAAACAACACTGAGGTTTATTTGTTAAATTTTCTGTTAGATAACATGATACTTGATGTGTTTGTCAAAAGAGTTCATGTTCTTTTTGTTTTCACATTTTTTTGGATATAGTAAACGTATTTTCTACTTGAATTGCTTACAGATGTCTTTGTATGTGGCTATTTTACACCTCATTTCTTTTGATTCAATTTTTGTTTCTTATTCCGATTACAATTTGGATTTGGTATCTATGATGTTTCCCTTGTACATTGAAATTCAAGAAAGATATCTAGTAAGATCCATTTGGTAACTTTCAACTTCTTTTGATTTTAGTAGGATCGTATCGTTGGCTGGTGGAAGTTTCCCATGTACATTGCATGCAATTCAAGAAAGATGTCGACTAGTGAGATCAGTTGGTAATTTTTTTTATTCATTTTCTGGAGGAAATAAAAAAAACTATTAACTTTGCGTTTCTTTGATATGACAATGCTACTGGTTAATCTGATGCTTCGGTTAATGTAAGTTTTAAATGAATTTGTGGATGGTTAAAAATCCTAGTTGATCATCCTATTTTTTTCAGAAAAAAAAACCATTGAGGTTTATTTGTTTAAATTTTCTGTTAGATAACATGTGAGAAGAGTTCATGTTCTTTTTGTTTTGATCTTCTTCTTGATAATACATTTTTTTATATAGTAAAGGTATTTTCTATATGAATTGTTTATAGATGTCTTAGTATATGGGTATTTTATACCTCATGTATTCTAATTACGATTTTTGTTTCATATTTCGACTACGATTTGGATTCGGTATCTATGATGTTTCCCTTGTACATTGTAATTCAAGAAAGATATATAGTAAGATCCATTTGGTAACTTTCCTTTTAACTTTCAACTTTTTTTAGTTTTAGTAGGATTGTATTGTTGGTCGGTGCAAGTTTCCCATGTATACTGCAATTCAAGAAAGATGTTGACTAGTAAGATCATTTGGTAAATTTTTTTTTGTTTATTTTATGAAGGAAACAAGGAAACAAATTTCTTTGATATAATAATAGATGTTTTCGGTCACTGGGACAATTATATGTGAAGTACATGGAAGTTACTCATTCAGTTTAGAACTGCATTGATCACAAACTAGTCTTTTTTATTCAGTTCAGAATTGTATTCTTAAAATATCCCTTATAATTTTCTGCCGGTCTAATATCCCTTATAATTTGAGATTGAATTTTGATACCGAAATTTTTTCCCTCACAAATTTTGACGGACAAAAAGTCCGTCAGAATTTTTAACGAATTACATGCCCATCAAAAATTTTGACGGTTTGCCCCATCAAAAATTCTATTGGGCTATCCTTCATAATTTCTGATGGATTAATAGTCCGTCAGAAATTGTGATGGATGATAACCCGTCAGAAATTCCGACGGACGGCATATCCGTCAGAAATATAGGCTTCCATCCGTCAAACTTTAAATCCGTCGGAAATTTTGGACACCCTCCATAACTCCTCGTGCATCAAGAGGAAGCCCATAATTTTTTTTAAATATGCGAATGAATTTTCCTCCTCAAATTTTGACACAAATAATAATATAAATACACACTTTGCCTTTCTTCTTCTTCTCCAGTGGGCGCGTCTTCTTCTTCATCCTCCATCTTCTCCTTCCTCTCCTTCCTCTGTCTTCTTCCTCCATCTTTTAACTTTTTTTCCTTTACCATTCACGTAGCGGCCGGCGAGCCCTGCGCGACCTCTACACGAGATCACTCAATGGCCGGCGAGCTCCTGGCGACCTCTACGCAAGGTCGCTTAGGCGTCGGCGAGCCCCTACGCGAGGAGTTTTTTTATATTTTTAGATCAATTTTTTATTATCTCCTATAATTTTATATATTAATTAAATAAATAAATAATGTTACTTTATATGTCTTATTAATGTTAATTTGTATATTGTAATTAATCGCTTATATATTGTTGATTTTATATGTTAACTAACTTACTGTCTTAATTATGTTAAATAATTCAATCTTTTATTTAACGTTGATTACTTTAATGTCTTAATTAATTTGATATCTTATTCATGTTAATCTTTTATTTATTATTTTATATGATAATTATTTCGTGTATTTTGTTATTTTTAATGTCATTTGTTGATTTAAGATTTTATTTTTTATTTACATTTTTCTATAAATTGTTGTTTTATAAATTTGTGACAGGCTTGATGGCCCGTCAGAATTTCTGACTGTCAGAATTTCTGACGGTCAGAATTTCAACGGGTTGGTAGCTCTTAGAAATTCTGACGGGCATAAGCCCCTTAAAATTATGCCCGTCAGAATTTTCGAGGGATATTTTGTTCGTCGGAATCCTTCAGAATTTTTGAAGGATATTTTTTTGTCAGAAGTTACGACTATCATTTTCTTCACAATTTTTGACGAATTTTATATTCGTCGCAGTTTCATTTGCAACGAGCATTTTTCCGACATACTTAATTCGTCAGAAATTTTCTCATTAATCATGTATGTGACCGATTTTTTAAAAAAAATTTCATCGCAAATTCGTAAATTTCTTGTAATGTCCCCATAAGATGTCTTCATTGAAGTCCCTGCATTAATTATTTTATATGATTATTTTTTATTGAAAACATTTTAAAATCATAAAGAGTTGGATGTACAGTTGCTTGAAGTGTAATCCTTAGCAATGGCCTTCATATCTGATGACACGAGATTGTGGGCGCTAGAGTATTACTTGTTTGGATCATTTCAGATATCATAAAAGTGTTCTTGCTAACATATTTTTCTTTACTTGAAGTTGTTCATGTTCTTTTATCTTTTTCAAGCAATTTTGGCAAATATCTCCATATGAATTTTCATATATAACTATCAAAATATGAGTTGCACTTTGAAATTCAATTATTACATTTCTTGAGGCACGTAGAGGACTATCTCTCGAAAGTGGCTCAGAAGATGTTATCAATGCCTCTTGCAATGACTTCACCAGGTAATGGCCAATTTCTTCTCTCTACTTTTGAGCCGAGGATTAAAGCCAAACCTTTTGCGTGCCAAGTACATTGTGGCCGTTAAGTAGGTGGTGCAAAATATCATATAAATTTGGAGAGATGCATTGGGCGTCTGTCGGGATTGGGAGATAGATGTCCCCGCCTTTATGATCCAAACGTGGGGTATGGTGGATTGCTTCACGCATAGTCCACGGGAGCAAGTGCATCCCTGATTTAGCTAACCATTTATGACCGACAAAGGTTACCCCAATTCTCTAACACATGTAAAAGCTCATGATAAATAATTGAAATGAATCTAGGATTGTCATTTGATGATTGACGGATGAATGGTTCAAGGAACCATATTATTATGAATGGATCAAGGATCCATATGACCATGAAATGAGCAAGGCTTATTATGAAATGGGGACAGCTTCATATGGGGACGATTATATGGGGACGGCTCAAGGAAGTCACAAGGTGAACTTCCGGTTATCAAATGACAACAAATAAGATAAGGTCTAGTATGAACACTATATGTTATTGATGTGAAACATTAGGAAGCCTAATGTGATTATTGTTATGAAAATGGCTAAAGTCAAGGATATAATGACTTGAAGTAATATGTGGTTCATGGAACCTTATGTATATTGGTGGATCATGGATCCTATATGTTTTATGATTATTAATGCATAAAAGTTAAGCAAGGTCATGGTTACATATATATTGATCATATTGATAGATTGTCATTGTTATTGTTTACATTGTTATTAAAGCATATAAAGTATGATATGCTAAGTATTGAATTAGGGTATTTAATTACATTATGTTTTAAACGACTAAGAGTCAAATAACCCTAAAGGATGACAATGTGTCATTCATATTGTTATGACTTACATATTGGGCGCAAGCTCATGGGATGGATATCCCCTGCACATATCCTACAGGTGGTTAATCATATTAAGGATCAAATGGATGGACCAAATGATGATTGAGCTCATGACGAATTGACCTTGCACATGGTGAAGTTAAGTATATGATCCCTTATTTAATTGTTAGTAAGCTTCTGCTGATTGATATTAAGTCTTAATGTTATATTTACTCTTGATGTAGGTCAAAGCAAAACAAGAAAGTGTCATATCGACGTGGCGTCACGGGAACCATCGAGTCGGGTGTCGAATATCGATTCGACCGCGTGCAAGGTGTCGTTCTCGGGGCGTTAGAATTCCTCCTCATCGCATGCGGCTTCCTGTCATCTCCATCAAATGCATCCTCAACTTTGTGAGACATCGACATAAAACATTCATGATCAGTGAATTTTACATTGCTTTCTTTGTCATTCTTGTCCCCATCCTGTTTTTTTATTTATTGAGACTTGCAATTCTTAAGTTGAGGTAGTGATTAAAATCACAGATTTCAGTTAGAAAGTTTCTATGTGAGAAGCAACAAATTCATTTTCTGATGTTCTTGTATGATGAACATGTTTATAATTAGGATTCAATAATTTGATTTTAAATTTGAGTATGACGAACATGTTTATAATTGGGGTTCAATAATTTGATTTTAAATTTGGTTCATGCTACCATGCAATTTTTTGTTTTTATTTTCATGAGATATTCATCTATTTTTCTTTTGGTTTCTTTCAGTTTGACTTTTATTTTTTGTTTGAGAACTCCATCCTCTAGTGGAGTTATAGATAACTCTCACTTCTTTTATGTGACAAGCGGCAGATTCATTTTCTGATATTCTTGTATGACGAACATATTTATAATTAGGATTCAATTATTTGATTTTATATTTGTTTCCTCCTACTATGCAAATTTTTTTCTTATTTTCACGCAATTCCTCTTTTTTTGTTTGACTTTTTGTTTTAGTTGAGAACTCCATCCTCCAATGGAGCTATAGATAACTTGATTGCACTAATTCTTCTTCCACTTTCAAAATATTTGTTTTCCCTTTAGTTTAGGAACTTGTAGTTCATTGTTGCAAGACAAACAAATTGAGCCATGAGTTAACGGACTTCCTGAATTGGTAAGGACATGCTTCGGTGCAACAATTGAATTGCTCCTTTTTTTTATAAAGGATTTGACCTAAGTCCTGGGATACATGCTACAAATTAAAGAAAATTAAAGTACAAAATAGCCTAACCAGGCTGGATGGGTGCAGTTGCACCAACAATGTCACCAAATAAGATCATGCCCATGGAAGATGGTGGGAAGGTGAGAGTACGTCCTCCGCATCGGTGGCTAAGAGCGCTTTTGGCGAGCCAGTCGGCTACCTGGTTTGCCTTGCGATAGACATGTCGGGAAGTTATTTCCCAGTTTCGAGAGCGACGTTGGTGTAGTGCCGCGACAAGGTCGGCAATGTGAGGGGCCGGAGGTGTTCGGCTGTTGATGAAGTTTATTGTGTCTTGTGAATCATTCTCCGGAATGACCTTTCGGAAGCCAAGATTCCAGGCGAGGTCTAGACCAAGGGTAGCACTTTGTAGTTTGGCGGAGAGAGGAGAGTCTGCCTCTATTGCTTGAACGAAGCCTACTATCCAATTTCCACTATCATCCCTAAGAAGGCCACCTGCACCAGCTCTTAAGTGGTTTCTCCCCAGTCGTGCAAAAGCTCCATCCACATTGCACTTAATCCATCCTTTGTGCGGTTTTTTCCAAGTTCTTATCATGTGGCTCTCAAGAGGGTTGTTACTGATACGGAGCCATTGTTCGTCACTTCATAGCAGTTGGCGGCATTCCTGATAGAATTTATCGCAGATGATGGGAGCTGGGTTGCACCCTTAAAAACAGTCTTGTTTCTTCATAACCATATGTTCCAGCATGCAGCGCCAAAAAGGGTGGTCCATTGGCTCTCAGAGTTACCCCTTCGACTCTGCTTGAGGTTCTTTGTAAGCCACTCATTAAGATTGATAGAGAAGAATTGTCTCCAACGGTTTTGCGAGAGGAGGTGTTTCCATAAGTTCTTCATAGGAGGGCAGTCGCGTAGCACATGCAGGATCAATTCAAATGGTGCATGACATCGGCCACAACTGCTATCGGTAGTGAAATGGCGACGTTGTCGTTGAGTATTGGTGAGGAGTTTGTCATGTGCCACAAGCCAGAGGAAGGTCCATACCTTATTTGGTCCGTTCCAGCGTAAGATTAACTTCCAAAGTTCATTGTTGCTGCTCTCGTCTATGCCTACGAGCACCTTGTACCCTGAGCGAGAGCTATATTCGCCATTGGCTTCATGAGGCCAGAAAATGCAATCCGGACCTGCTTCCTCCGAAGGTACGAATGTTGCTGCAATTTGCAGAATGTCTTGAAAGGTTAATAAGTTGGAAACGGAGTCCAGGTTCTAGCCTCTTGTGCTGCTCCAGAAGCTATTGACTGTTGAGTGTGGTAAGGTTGCTCCATGAGGGATCCTGCACTTTTGGTTGAGACGGTTGCCACTAGGGAGCCAGGCGTCGTACCAGAAATGTATAGTGCTTCCTTGCCCGAGTTTCCATCTGCATGACCCAGCAACGCAGTTCCAAGATTTACATATAGCTCTCCATAGCCATGAATCACCTGCTCGAGCAGATAATGCAGCGCCTGGAAGGATCCTCCTTTAGTATATGCTAGAAAGCACTTGCACCCACAATTTGTTGGATCGAGAGAGAAGATTCCACCCGATCTTTGCTAGGAGGGAGCTGTTCAAATAATTAAGCTTCTTGAGGTCAGCTCCTCCTTGGTTCTTTGGCAGCATGAGAGTATTCCAATTTAGTAAGTGTACCCTTCGTTGATTTTGCGAGTCATCCCATATGAAGTTCCTGACGAGTCTCTCGATTGTGTTGCAAACTGATTTGGGAATCTGCAATGTTTGCATCGAGTAGACTGGGATAGCCTGGATGACCGATTGGGCGAGAGTGAACCGTCCTGCAAGGTTGAGGGTATTCGCAGCCCAGCCATTGATTCTCTCACTGACCTATCGATAATCCCCTGGAAATGTACAGTTTGGACTCTGCCGTGGATGATAGGAACGCCGAGGTAGCGACCAATTGAGGTGGCTTGTATGAATGAGCAGCAAGAAAGGAGCTGGTCCCTAGTAGATTGGGGAACTGACTTCACAAAGAACATCGTGGACTTCTCAGGGTTGACTCTTTGCCCTGATGCAGTTTCGAATTTGTTGAGTACGGATAGGATGATTTCCATTTGATCATTCGTAGCACCTGTGAAGAGTAATATATCATCTGCAAATAGGAGGTGTGAGATTAGAGGTCCAGATCTTCCAGCTCTCATTGCTTGCCAGTCGCTGGCTTGTACTGATTCAGAAATGAGGTGGCTGAGGCGCTCGATGCATAGGGTAAAGATGTATGGGGAGAGGGGACAACCTTGTCTGATACCTCTCCCCATCTCAAACTCCTCTGTTAATGAGCCGTTCCAGAGTACCTGCATGGAAGAGGTGGTTAGGCAATCCATGATAAGGGAGCAGACCTTCT
>LTAE01000365.1:33641-49000 GCA_001647135.1 Pontederia paniculata | reverse complement strand
TGGTGCCATCTAGATCCTACATTTTTATGTTATTGTCTTGGATTTTGCCTATATGGCTTATGTTTATGTTATTGTCTTGGATGTTGCCTTTATGGCCTATGTATGTTGCTTTGGAATTGTCCATGGGGCTTATGCATTACTTATCTTGGATTGTGTCATTGTATCACTTATCATCTATTTGATATTACATTTATGTTGTTGTTCCAATTTTCAATTATGCCTCCTTCTTGATAAAAAGAAATAATGTTCAAGAGATTTTACCATTATGTGAATGAGGTAAAAATGATATAATTAAGGGGGAGCATAAGGATAGGGGGAGCATATTTCAATTTTGATAAATTTGATTTCTCTTCTCAACATCCACAAGTTTGTCATCATCAAAAAGGGGGAGATTGTTGGAGTCAAAAGATAAGCCCATGATTTTGATGATGACAGACTAATAAAAATTACTAATAAATTATTTGAGCTATGAATAAGATAGGTGATATATCCAACAAAGTGAAAAGTAACTTTCGGATGAACTTTCTAACTAAAAATCATAAGTCGGATGAAGTGCTTCATGAAGTTGGTTGAACCCAAATAAAGTCGGATGAAGTCAAATGGGAAGTCGGTCGAACCAAATACACTCCAGAATCGAAGGTCGATTGTTGCATCAATGAAGTCGGTCAAACCCAAGAAGGTCGGTTGAAGAATTACTTGAAGTCGGTTGAACCCTTGGGAAGTCGGTCAACCAAATGCACTCCAGAATTGAAAGTCGGTTGAAGCCACCAGGAAGTCGATCGAACCAGGTTCGACTGACTTCAGCTAACAAGTGCAATGACTAGTTTTTTGCTGATGAGTTAATCGACCAACCTGACGTCAGGTTCGATGACCCTCGTCTGATGAGTATAACAACTATATTTTAATGGTCAATTCAAGTGAAAAAAGATGTGCAACGGTCATATTGAAGTCCAAAAGCTATATAAGTCATCTTGGGAGGTTTCTACAGTAGAAAGATAGTGGATTTCACCTTGCATACATAAAAGAGCATTCAAAGAGCATTCTTGAGCAAAAACTTGCAAATTCTCTTCTCCCCTTCTCTTATTCTCAAATTGAGTTCATATTGTAAGAGAGATTGAGAGAGAAGCCTTCTTTGTAATCTTGAGAGAAAGTCATTGTGAAGAGAGGCGTGGTCTTGCCTCTAAAGCAGAGAAAAGACTAGTGTTGTAAAAGGATTCTTCTCCCTATTCAGAAAGAAGATTCGATAGTGGAACTCCGAAGTTCTCAAGGCGTGAGAAGTCGGAGTGGGGACGTAGGCTAAGGAGTTGGGTTGAACCTCGTCAACAAATTTTCTTCTAGTGTTTGCATTTCCTTTCTTGCGCTTTTCTTATCAATTTTCCTAGCGATAATCTACTTTGCTTTAATTATTGCGAAAAATGTTTTCACCAGTTCATCCGCCCCCTCTCAGTGCCAAGTGATCCTACAACAATATCTTTCGATTAATGTTAATAACTTACTCAATAAACTTTAAGAAAATATTAATCCAAGAACTAATTAGGGTTCAACAGAATTTTTCCCTAAACACGAGATAGAATAATACTAAGCCAAAAAGTAAGAATAGAAAACAAACAAAATCTGCATAATCTTTTTGTCTTCTACATCTTCAATGGAGCTTCTCGGCTTCTCCTCCAAAGTTGGCTTCTCAGCTCTTCAGAAATCTGTAAGATTATGAGGAGTATTTTTTTGTCTGATTTTTTATCCATTTTCTATTGCTGAAGAAGGGCCTATTTATAGGGTAAAACCGAAGGTGAGGCCTAGAATCAGACAGCTAGGAAGAGTCTTGATTTAATACGACTTGATATGAGCCTTTAGATCAGACGAATCAACGTGTATGAGAAATAACACGGACGATTTTAAACTAACATAAGTTGTTTTGGTCAAGACTTCGAGTTTGAGTACAACAAGACTTCGAGCATGACTGGTGTTACTCTATGATGATGACACATGGCAGCATACAGGTGAGCATTTTAAGTTGAACACGGCGTGAACACGGATAGCTCTTGAACAAAATTGGAAACGACCTATTTGGGGTGGAACATGGACAGTTTTGGTAAGTGGATAAACGTCAATTTTCATAACTCGTTGAAAACGGTCCATTTTCCCACGACATGACCCATTTCTTATAGTCATTTCCAAATGAACGTGGCTTGATAATCCCTTCGTAGTAGTCGCCATGAATTGAGGTCATTTGGCCTGAAAATTAATCATAAATAACACTTAGGTAGAATCTTAAGCATAAATGAAAAATCAAGAAAAATAAATAGAATAATGCATGAATTAATGTAAAACACTAAAAAAATGATATGAAATAGATGTATGCAATATGTATATTTTTGCTCGCATCAAACATCCCCAAGCTTGAATACTTGCTTATCCTCAAGCAAAAACTAAAGAAAAAACTCAAGAATCAAAAGAATCTGTCATGACTTTCATCCTACCAACCAATACTTTCCTCATACTGTTCTTTTACATGACTATCGCCAGAGTTTCTATCCACGGTCCAAAAGATCCCAGCCTTATAAAAGTTATGAACTTAGACATATTCGAACATTTTCAATCCAGCCTCATAAAATATAGAAAATATAATTAATCATATAAAAATATTAATTTTAAAAACATAAGTAATTATTGAGTTAAGATATTTAAATACTAGAAATTCAAATTTTTCATAACTTTTTCTTTCATTTAGGTTCAATTTTAACTCAACATTATTTGAATACTCCACTGTGCTATCCATATTGCACAAAGTGGTCCATGTAGTGGGCTTTCAATCGACGGATCCCAGACCAATTGGCCTTAGGTCATCAGGCATGAACCCCTATGATCTAATTACTCGGACACACCAAGGTTCCAGATAACACATTTGCATCTTATCAACTTTGAACAATTAAATATTTAAAAAATCCACAAATTTTTACACCTTTCTTTTTTTCAAAATATGCATAAGATTAAAGATTACTTAATGCATTCAATGAAAATGCAACTATAATCATAACTAGATAGAAGAAAAACAAAAGCAAATTGGAAAAGAAAATGTAATACTAAGTTCATAATTTTACTCAGCAACTTTCTGTTTTTCCAATATCCAATACAGAGGAAATAGTTGATAAAAAAACAATAATTGGATTTCATAGATTAGCAAGGTGTCTAAAAGCTAATGCAAAAAAGTCAGTCAAGGTTAGCAAGTTAATTAATTTGACATGAAATAATGCAATTTTTTTTTTACAAAATGCAATACAAAATGCAGTACGTAAGCAAACATGCAACAAATGCATAAACAAAAATGCATGACAAATCCACATCTCCAAGATTTAAATAAATCATTATCTCGGTGCCGAGAAGCTTTGAGGAATACAAATAAAATGCACTCACAGAAGTAGAAGAAAGAAGAGAGAAATGACCTTGATGTATCACTATGGTGGTGGTGGAAGCGGCTGCCACATCCCAAAGTTACCCTGGTTGAGGTGATAATCATGCTGGCGTCGCATCATCCTCTCCAGGTGGACTAAATGTTGTCGGTCCTCCTCTGCACGGTGACGCTCCTCTTGCATAAAGCTCCACATCTAGTATAGTTGGTGTCCATAATCCTTGATAGATCGATCCACATAATCTAGGTGGCTCATGTTGGCCTGGTGATACTCCGCTTGGTCAGCTCTAATCCCCTCTAGGGAGCTTTGTAGAGCGGCAAAGTTGAATGCGCCTGATGAAGTAGATTCATACTGAGGCGCATAGGCGAAGCTAATAGGCACGGCCTGCTCTGAGGGCTCTGAAGATGGAGTGGTCTCCTTGAGCATATGGTATTGGGGCTCGTTGTATGAAGGCCCCGCATGGTAGTCGTGCGTAGAATATGAAGGGCCCTCTTGAAAGTTATGTCTAGCATATAAGGGGCCCTCCTCCTCCATCAGTTGTTTGGGGTGTGCTAGCTCCTCATGTTCATCCTCAGTGGCCAAGGGTGGAAAGTATAGCCAGTTGGCATGATTCAGAACTTTGATCTGTGCCCTATACCACAAGCAATCTTCTCCTTGTGGCCCCTAAAAATGAAGTACGGCTCACCCCGAATCATCTTAATAAGCTTCATGTGAATTACCTTCAGGCGATCGATCCGGGATGGTGCTAGAGGCAGCAGGGGTGCGAGGTGAAGACGACAGTTCTCTGCAATAGCCGTGACCAGGTCGTCAATGACGATGGTGCCTTTAGTCTTCTTCACGCATTTCTGTAGGTCGAAGGCGAAGAATGCACCATCATTTATCTGCCTCCCCTTTAGCATCACCCACATCAGAAACAACTCTGTCTCATTGACAGCCCTGTCGCTGTCACCTCGACCACAAATAGTGCTGGACAGGATCCTATGGACATATCGCATGACAGGGTTCTAGATCATGCTTGCCTTGGTGAACGCCAGCTGCAAATGGTCCACTCCTGTGATGGATCTTAGAAAGTCAGGGGCACTGAACTCACTATTATCTGGATTGTAGTCAAGCTTTGGGAACCCAAATACAGAATTGAGTTCCCTTAAGGTAAGACTAAACTCATGATTGTATATCAGGAATGAGATGGTGGGCACCTCCTTCTGGATCTCTCTCTATGTGGAGTCAATCAGTCAATATGCTTTGCCTTTTCGTGCTGAATCTTGAGATAAGCTGGATGTGATGATTGGACTATCCGAAGGTGAGCTCCTCCTTCGGACTTGTCTGTTTTCTATAACATACTCACTAGTCTCCTTCACACGCCACTCCCTTGTCCATGTCATGGGCTAATACACTCTTCGCGGTCTCCATCGAGTTCTATATGACTTTTGATGGTGACATGGACAAATGGAAGTTGTTGGATTCTCCACATGCTTTGCCTTCGAAGATTCGGCCAAGTGAGAAGATAGATCTTCAACTTGCTTCTCTAGTTCCTGAATCTTGGCTTGCATTATTTTAAATTTATCTAGGATCTCTGAAGGCTGTGGAGGAGGAGGGAGATCGTCCATAACTTTATTGTGATCTTGTAGTTGAGTCAATCGAGTTTCCAAATCTTTAATAATCTGGTCTGGCATAGCAAAATTCTGCTGAATTGCATATATGACTTGACCCAACATATCCACTAATTTAACTCTTGTCTTTGTCAATGATTTAATGACATCATCAGTCTCTACATTGCGTTGATTAATTATTGAAATTTGATTCTCCATGTTTTAAATATACTCTTCTTGTATTGGGAATTTGGATAGCAACGTGCTCATCATTTGGGTCAACACAGCAAGTGGATTCATCGAAAGACATCCACTTCAGCTTGAATAGATGCACTGTTGTCATTTTGCCCATGTTGATTAATGCCAACTTGGTGGCTCGAAGAGGCTTTTGGTGGATCAAGTTGTTTCTACTGCTGAATGTCGACCTATTTTAAATTAATTTTATTTTCCTCAACTTGTGGTTTTGATTGATTAGACTTTTGTTTCTTCGTCATCGTGGATAAAAGTTTTGTCAAGAAATATCAAGTAGATTAAAGTTCAGAAATAAAGATCAAAACAGTTCCTCGGCAATGGCGCCAAAAACTTGATGCGAAATTCACACGCTAAAACTTCAGCAAGTATACTGATCGCACAAGTAATAAATAGATGAGTAGAGTGTTGAACCCACAAGGACTGACGAATTTTAGATTTTTGGACTTTATCTTTTAAAATCCAAATAAAATATTTTCAATGAATTATAAAAAAAGAAAAGATAAGATGAGATGAGAAAAGATGGGAAAGAAAAGATAAAATTGATCAACAGATAAATTGATTGGGATTAGGATTTTATCTCCCCACAATTATTTCTTGAAATAAATAGGAAAGACTCAAACGGATTCAAAAACGGCTTTAGAAATCACGAAAAATGAACTATGTCGGCTAAGATCATGGTACGCGTTCAACGATGAAACACGCGGAAAATGGCAGATGAAAAACGAGACAAGAATACGATGGAAAATGGCCCAAGTCGCGTCCAAAATGGACCCCGCAAGAGAAAACAAGGCTCTTCAATTGAAAGAGAACACGGTCGAGTCAAGAATTAAATCAGCAACAAAGAAAGAGGTAATGCAATAATTAACATCTATGTAGGTAGGCATAAAACATAATGGAGTATTAAAGATCTAGGGGTTTGCGAGAGCATCTGTTATCCACTGCCAATAAGCTTGATAAATCCCAGCTTAGTTTTTTTCATTACTTGCAAAATAAGCCTCCTACAGGGTGAGATTTTACGATGTTCATTTAGCACAACTAAGGCCCACGTGTGAAGATAGGTGTATTTGTTGAGCATTAGCTTTGTGACTAGGGAGTTGTCATGATTGAGTATTGTTAGTACATGCTTAGCTAATAGGAAAGCTCTAACATTTTCCAATTGTTTGATACCTAGGCCTCAAAGATGGGTAGGCAATTGCACTATATACTAGTTTACTAGATCGGCACCTACTTTGTCACTTGTTGGGGACCATAAAAATCTCCTAAAGATCTTTTCTAAGGATTCTATGAGACCAGGTGAAACATGGATTGAAGATAGAGTGTATGTAGGTAGAGAACTAAGAGTATATTTGATTAAAGTGGTTCTGCTAGCAGGATTAAGGGTTTTCATTTTCCAAACCTGCAAGTTTCTTATTGGCTCTGTCTAGGATTGAGTTGAGTTGCTTGTTTGTGACCATCTTATATGAGATAGGAATTCCAAAGTATTGAAAAGGAAAGGAGCTAGAATAAATGCCAAGAATGGATTTAATTATAGTTTTTCTTCTAACATTTAACTTAGAAAGGAAATATATGTCAGATTTTGTATAGTTAATTATTTTATTTGTTAATGATTTATATAATTTGAATAAGGCAGTGAGGTGTTTGCAGTTAAGTTGGGTGGCTGCCACACATACCAGTAAGTCGTTTGCATAAAGTAGGTGGCTAATGCTGGTGTTGTTGGAAGTGAAGGGAACAATTCTTCCTGCAGCGACTTCATGATTTAGGAAAGAGGAAAAAACTTGTGAAACAAACATGAAAATATATGGTGATAGAGGATCACCATATCTAATTCCTTTGTGATTTTTGAAAGCCGATGAAAGGATCCATTAATATAACAAGTAAAGATAGGGGATTGGATGCAGAGTTTAATCCATGTATAAAGATAGAAATAAATTTCATGATTGTTAAGACAATTATAATCACATCACATGAGACTTGAACAAAAACTTTCTCCATATCAATTTTAAGCACGTATTTAGTCATTCCTTTGGTTAATGAATGTACTACTTCTTGAGCAAGGAATATGTTATCTCGGATGGATCCTTGAGAGAAAAATGCAACCTTAGAGGTATCTATTAAACTAGGGAGGGTGGGTCTTAGCCTATTTCCTAGAAGTTTGGCAATGATTCGATAAGAGATTTTACATAATGAGATTCTGTAGTCAATAACTTTCATGGGGTGAGTTTTTTTTGGAATAAAAGTGATTTAGGTATTGTAATAGTCCCGAGGAAGTAATTCATTTTGAAAAAAATTCGAGATCTCCTTAATAACATCTAGTCCAATTGTGTCCCAGTAATTACTATAAAATTCAGTTGTAAAGCCATCTGGACCAAGGGCCTTGCCCAGAGGCATACTCCAAAGACCCTCTTTAATTTAGTGGGGGATGACAGGAGAAACTAGAGATGAATGCCATGAGGCATCTAGAATTTGCAATGGAGGCTAGGACGATAGAGGAATTGAAGGAAGAGGTTTAGGACTCCACAGGGAATTATAATGGTCTACGAAAGTATTTCTTATTTGCGGATCATCAGTAATGATTTGACCATTATCATCTTTGATTTGGGAGATATGATTGTTTTTGCTTCTGATCATAGATGTCAGGTGAAAAAATTTTGTGTTCTTATAGTCATCTTTTAGCAATTGATTCTGGATTTGTTCCACCATTTAATACTAGTCTGTTTGAGGTAAGCAACCAACCAATTAATTGTGTATGCCCTGTTTGGTTAGAGAATATAGTATAGAATATGACCTTATTCTACTTTATTATGCCAAACAGGGTGCTTAACACCTAAAAAAGGTAAAGGGCAAAGTTGCCATTAAAAAAATATTAATCCAGTGAATAGTGCTTTTACTAGAGATAAATTATTCCTTCAAAAAGTTAGAATAATTTATTCTGTACTCAAACTTCAAAAAATAAATAATCCAATGGAATAAACACCTTTATCCCTTGGATAACTATCTGTCAACCAAACAGGGCCGTAGGGATCTAAGTTTAATGAGTTCCGATTCCCCTTGGCCTAGTTATATTTGCTGAATTTGCAGTTTGCCAGATTGACTTCTAGCTTATTAGCTCCCCAGAATGTGTTTGTTCCATCTCAATGTTTTAGTTTTAATATTATTAAAGGAGTGTTACAATGACTTATTAGAACATATGGTTTGCCAAACTTGATTAACTATTTCCTTTGGCTTATGATATGCAAACCAGAAGTCCTCGT
The DNA here is from genome assembly GCA_001647135.1 of Pontederia paniculata. NCBI lineage: Eukaryota > Viridiplantae > Streptophyta > Magnoliopsida > Commelinales > Pontederiaceae > Pontederia > Pontederia paniculata. The sequence goes on along the minus strand of LTAE01000365.1, from coordinate 40,501 downwards.
ATCTAAAAGGTCTAGTGGAGGTCCTTACATGGTTGTTGTCTAGAGCAATCAGGGGATGGTCAGAAGTTCCCCTAATAAGAGTGATTAGCGAGAGTTTTGTAAATTTTAGAAGCCAATGATTGCTGAATAAAGCTCTATCTAACCGATTATGGATTCTAGCGAATTGGAATCTACTGTTGCACCAAGTGAATTTAGTATCAGTAAGCGGAATTTCGAAAAGACCTTAAAGTTGAATAAAATTCTTGAAAAATTGATGTGTGATACTTATGAAGATAAAATCGCTAGCAAGTGCACTACTCGTATCAAGTAATAAATAAAGTAAGTAGAGTATCGTTCCCACAAGGATTTGTACTATTATCTATCTAATTCCAAGACTAGGTGGACATCAAGAACATCAAACTCGGGTCTATGTTCCAAGAAGGAAGCGGGTGACACCATTTGCTTTTTTGTGGTCATTATGGCTCCAACGTAATGCATGCTTATTCAAAAATGAGAGAGTTTATGTGGAGAACATTGTAGCTGTTGCAGAAAGCTTGGTGGGAGAGTGGATTAATTGTTGAATTTTTTAACTAGCATGTACATGTAAAGAAATATCAGCTTAATAAAATGGATGGTTACTCTTGGTAACCATCCTTTTTCGTCTCAAAAAAAATCTATCTAATTCCACCAACTAATAGGATTTAACATGGTTTTGATGAAAAGGATCAAATAAAAGTCGGATTAAAATAAAATTCAAAAAGTTTGATGTAAACAAGCATTAGTGCAGGGTGAATAATTAAGGAAAAATCAAATTTTATTTGATTAAAATTAGTTTTAACCAATTCGTAAGAGGATTAGGGTTCACTTAAGGTCTGATGTTCTCTCTAGGATGCATCAATTATTTCAAATCTAATAGGCTCTATTGTTCCTCTCTAGGATGTCAATCTGGCCTATTAGGATTTTGAGATGCATTAAATTGTAAGCCCTAAGCTATGAGTCGTTCCTCTTCAGGATGCCAACTCTCAACCTCACATATGGTATTCCTTTGTAGGATGTTGCCTAGATGTCGTATGAAATCAATAGAAATCAGAGAAAATCATGAACATGTCATTCCTCTCCATGATACTAATATATCATAATATCAAAGAAATCATCAAAAATATTAGGATTTCCAAAGCATACACATAATAAATTAGAGAAAATGAATTTAATATAAAAATTAAGATTTTCCAGGTTTTTCCTTTCAAAAGAATTCTCCACAAAATATAGAATTAAAATGACACACAAGACTTCATCCTTTAAACAATAAAAGAGGAAAGATTCATAACCATAACACCTCGGTGATCACCCTTAGAAAAGGTTATCTCAGCACTTCATATTCTCCTTTGAGTGTCCAAGCTTAAAGAACACCCCAGGCATGAAGAACATCCCCTGAATAGAGGTTTGAGGGCTATTTATATGATAGAAGAGTCCTTGACTTGATAAACTTCGTTTGGAGAAGATTAGGTTCAGGCTGGGATCAGAATAGTCAAAAAATCACTTAAAACGACCTTAAAATCGCAAAAATAACCTTTTTCCCGCGAATTTTCATGACCGTGACCGAAGAAAAGTGGAGCAAAATGCATCCTAGAGTTATCACTGGCTGTGGCATGGGTGTCACGATCGTGATCGAAGGTGAAAAATGACTTCTGGAGTTGTCACATGTCGTGACATAGGTGTCACCGCCATGACCAAAGGTGAAAAATAACTTATAGAGTTGTAACGGGCTATGACAAGATTGTCACGGCTGTGAAATAGGTGAAAATCGATTCTAGGGAGTGTTACAGGCTGTGACCGAGGCTGGAGAACCACCCGGTCGTGACAAACAAGTTCGGGGCGTGAATAGTGGGAGAAAATCGTGATCTAGCTTCGGTCACGACCGTGACTATCTTGTCACGACCATGATTGACGCCCATGTTCAATATTACGACCTTTAAATCTCAATTCTAACCTTATTTTAATTCCGATTTGAGTGTCATTTTATCAGTATCTTTGTCTCCTCATCCCCTTGCCACCAAGACAATAAAAATTCAACAATTTAGGTAGTTTTCTATTTTAAAATAAATAAATGCAAATAATCACATAAAATGAGGTATGCAACATAGAAATGAATGCAAATTGAACCAAATATGTTATGAAAAATATAACTAATTTAGAATATGCCTCAAACTTCCTCAAGCAAAATTCAGAGCAATGCTCAAGACTCTTCCATCATACTAGCGGACCAATAATTTTCTTGCACCATCTCTCTCCTGCTCCTCATTAGCAATGCACTTTCATCATTTCTCCTGCTTCAAAGAGTTTTTGACCCATAAACAGTTTAAACAATTTTATCGTAGCTAACATACAAAGTCTATCAAATTACAACATTAATGCTGAATGCAAAAGTATCAATTGAGCTTATACTATTAAACAATGAAAATAACTTTTATTTTTTCTTCACGTTCTCACTTCCAATCAGGACTACGCAAGAAGTCCAAGTAGCGGGCTTGCAGCCGATGGATCCCAGAACAGACAGCCTTAGATCACTAGGATTTAAGAGTCCCCTACGGGTGTACGTGCCCGAACATTCCTAGATTCTGAATGAAAGGTCAAACTAGGTAGTTGAACTAGCACTTAGGCACTTCTTCAATTTGCACAAGGTCATTCATGTAGCGGGCTTTCAACTGATGACTCGCAGACCTAATGGCCTTAGGGCAACAGGTGTTAAAGTACCCCTCGAGCTTACTTGCCCGGACTCACCTAGGTTCATGATAACACATAAGTATTTTCTCAACCCCTTTATTTCACACTATATATGTTTTCATTTTCAAAACTTTTCAAAATTTTTTTTCAACAAATAATTTTCACTTTTTGCATTTTCATAATTTTTTGATAAGCTCAAAAAATTCAATAAAATGGTTGTAGTAATCAAGGCTCAAGTACACTAAAGCTGAAAAATAATTATAGTCTAAGGAATCATAGCTCTTATCCACAAGATTCAAGAATTCAATACATGTGATTTGCATTTAAAAGAATGACACTCGAATTCATAGATCATAGAATATATATTTAAGTAAATTCGAAATTTAAACAAGGGTTAGTAGATGGAGCTGACATTGTTTTTATTTTTATCAACTTTTTTTGTTGACTAAACACTAAACAAAATACATACAAATGATGACAAAATGCAACAAAGCATGAAATGCAAGACAACATCAAATGCAAACAAAATGCATGAAATATGAACTCTCCCAAGCTTAAACTGAACACTGTCCTCAGTGTTTAAGCCTCGACCGAGTGAGATTACACAATGACAACTAAAGAAAAATATGCATGAAAAAGAAAAATACAACCTGACTAAACCATCAACAGTGGTAGCAAGGTGAAGAACGATCAATAATGGCCACAGGGCTTGTGTGATACTTGTGCATGCTGCTAATCATTGGCGTGCATGACTCTTCATAATAATCTCTATTAGCGCAGCTGCTCTTCTCTGATTACCTTCAAGGTGGCCTGAATGTTTGAAAAATCATACTATGTAGAGTAGGAGGACTAACATGCATGTCGTCAGTATACTACGACTTTCCAAGGTGAAAACACTTTTTTTTAGAATTATTCTTTTAAGATATTTTCGAAGGGATGACTCCTAGCCTCAAAAATTTGTTAAAAAGACCTAAACTAACATATAAAAACTCAAAGACTGACTCCAAAACACCTAAACTAACTAAGATAAAGTTTGCGACAATGATCTAAGTTATATCGTTAGCTTGAGTGTGTGCTTCAATTTTGCTCAGATTTATGCACAGTTGACATGAATGCAAATAGATAAAGGAAAGAAAAGGAATAAATTCACCCAAATATTTATGTGTTTGGCGCAATGGTGAAGACCGTTATTCTTTCAAAGTCGGGATCCATTGTTCTTTGATTCATGGCACAAGAATTCTCCACAAAATACAGAATTAAAATGACACATTAGTTCATTAAAAGAGGGAAGATACCGATGTAAAAAATCATACGCTAAAACTTCAGCAAGTATACTGGTCGCACATGTAATAAAGTAGTGAAAGAGTGTCGAACCCATGAGGACTCATGAATTTTAGATTTCTGAAACTTTATCATTAAGCTCAAATAAAAGATATTCATGAATCAAAGAAATAAAAAGAAACAATAGGATAAGAAAGAAGAAAAGAAAAGAAAAGAAAAAGAAAATAAGGGTTTGATCGACGGACAAATTTATATGATCAAGATTTAATTTTGTTACCCAAAAAATTATCTTTTGGAATAGATAGGAATGACTCAAACGAATTCAGAAACGAATTTAGCAATGACGAAAAAATGGATTGTGTCAGCTAAGATCACGGCTCGTATGAGAGAGAATACGATTGAGTTGGTTAAGATCATGACCGCGTTACTCACATAAATCAATATCGAATACAAAAAATGGATCGTGTTGGATGAATACAGTCAAGTCGGTTAACATCACGATCGTGTTATTCTCTGCACACTCGAGTCGGCTAAGATCACGATTGTGTTTTCCTTCGATTAAAATATTCATCAAATAATTCTTTCAAAAAGGAGTCTTTGTGAAACCGGAAAAGAACACGGTCCGTGTCCTCTCGAAAAATAGATTGTGTTAGATTTTTTTAAAAAACACAGCTTCAAAAATGTCAAAGCGCCAAACAAAATCGTCAGATTACGCACACCACACGGTCGTTTCCTTTCGGAAAATGGTCCGTGTTTAGGTAGGGAAATAAAATATATCAGAAAATTCGAATCCGATGTTAGAGAAATCTCGTTGTTAGTATCTCTCGATTAAAACCAACAAAAATCTTAATTAAACAATGATAATCAGAATGCAAGTTCACATAGATTAAAATAAGCTAATTAGGGTTTAATAGAATCTTTCTTCAGCAAGTAATGAAATATTCAAGCCTAGAAAGTAATAGAAAATAAACAAAGCCTTCGGAGATCAATGTTGTCTTCTAGATCTTCAAATACGCTCTCAGGCTTCTCCCCCAATGTTGGCTTCTCAAATCTTCAGAAATTTGTATGATTATGAGGAGTAATTTTTTGTCTCTCTTCATGAGTAGAATAAATCTCCAAAGGGTCTCCAAGTCTTCCACAAAGTTGAGATATTTTCAAATTCTTTCCTGGTAAAAATAGGAAAGAATTTATATTTTTCAATTAAATTTGAAACTCTCTTTTAGTCTAAAATTTAAAGCACCAAAACGCTTCTCAATCTTCTCAAATATGATTCCTTTTGATTCTAAAAGAATTAGGATAAGATAGGAGTCATTTTCCAAGTCATATCAAGGAGAAGGATGATAAAATCTTCTAATTTATCTTCAAATTCGTAGCTCTCTCTTGGGCTGAATTCTTGGGCTTCAAAACTCTCTCAAATTCATTAGAAGTATGTCTCTAATAGTTCCCAAGGAGTTGGATGAAGTTTAGAAGTCTTCCATGAAGTTTTGGCTCATTATCCTAGTCAAATTCTTCAAAAGAATCATTCCTAGTTGAAATAGGAAAAGTTGGAAGTTCTTCTTCAATTGAAGTTTCTCAAATGAACCAATTCCTATTTGAAGTAGGAAATACTAGAAATCCTTTTAATTGAGAATCTTCAAATAATAGTTGAAGTAGGTATCATTCATTATCTCTCACATCCCATCATCTTTTGGATTGAATTCGACTTTAAATTATGTATAACTTCTTTCAGTCGCTCCTTTGCCTCAAAAAATATATAATCTGAAAAATACATATCGAACTAGGGTAGAATAGTGACTTGAAGAAATATAAAGAAATAAACATAAAAAGCAATGCATGCAGTGACCAAAACTATAAAAAATGTCCTAATTGAGATGCATGAAATATGTATATTTTTGCTTGCATTAGATACACTAAAGATTCAAAATCAAAATACCTCGGTGGTTGCCCTTCGGAAAGGTTGCTGCAACACTTTGTCTTCTCCTTTGCGTGTAGGCACTTCCATGCTTGAAGAACATCCCAGGTTTGAAGAATATCCCCTGAATAAAGGTTTGAGGGTTATTTATAGGTTACAAGAGTCCTTGACTTGATAAACTTTGTCTAGGAGAAGATCAAGTTCAAGTTGAGATCCGAACCATCGAAAAATCATTTCAAATGGCCCTAAATCACAAAAATAACCTTTCCCCGTGAATTGTTATGGTCCATGACATGCTTGACACAGTCATCACAGTCGTGATTGAAGGCGAAAAATGACTTCTGGAGTTGTCATAGGTCGTGACATGGGTGTCACGACCGTGACTGAAGGTGAAAAATGACTTCTTGAGTTGTCACGGCCTGTGGCAGGATTGTCAAGGCTGTGACAGGATTGTCGCGACCATGAAATAGGTGTAAATCGATTTTGGGGAGTGTCATGGGCGATGATAGACTTGTCACAACAGTGACAGAGGCTGGAGAATCCCCCGGTCGTGACAAACAAGTTATGGGCGTGAAAACTAAGAGAAAATCACAATCTAGCTTCGGTCATGGCCGTGACAAGACAATCACAGCCGTGACTGTCTTGTCACAGTCGTGGCCGACACCCATGTTCAAATACTACAAACTTCAAATCGTGATTCTAGCCTCGTTTTAACTCTAATTTTTAGTGTAATTTTTTCTAATGTATTCGTCTTCTCATCCTCTTACCTCCTAGACAATAAAATTCAACAATTTGCGTAGTTTTCTATTTTAAAATAAATAAATGCAAATAAGAACATAAAATGATGCGTGTAAAATAAAAATGTATACAAATTGAACCAAATATTCTATGAAAACTATGACTAATTCACTGCAAGGAAGAGAGATTTTTGCGGCTAAAATTTTAGGGGACGTCGAGGCGAACC
>LTAE01000365.1:12760-33585 GCA_001647135.1 Pontederia paniculata | reverse complement strand
GAGAGAGAGAGAGAGAGAGAGAGAGAGAGAGAGAGAGAGAGAGAGAGACAAGAGAGCACACAGAAGAAGACACGAGATTTACGAGGTTCACCCTTAACTGGGCTACGTCCTCGGGCGGTGGCTGAGAGTTTCTTTGATGGGAAAATAATAGATGATTACAAGATGCAGAATAACCCAAACCCTAGGGAGTTTATATAAGGACTCCCAATATAAAATAAGAAACAGAAACCGTAGAGTTGTCTAGGTTTCGGGGGCTCCGCCCCCAAGCCCCCGCAAGGGGGATCCCCCCCTAGACCCTCCTAGGCTCGCTGATCGGGCAGCGAGACCCCCGTATGGGACGGGCGGCTTCGCCGCCCCAATTATTCGAGCCATTGTGATGCACTAGAGGGCATGTAGGGTTGATCATTGGGTTAAGATTCAAGGCATTATCAACAGGAAATCTCGGCCTTAATGTCTAGAACTTGTTTTGGTGCTTGCTCATTTTTCATATCTCTTTCACTTATCATGTGATTAACAAATTTTATCAGACACAGTGATTTCTCGAAAAGAAATAACTTTTACTTCTAGAAGTATGCATACAACGATAATATTATTTGTTTGATGTCTGAGAATTATTTGTTTTTAACAAAGTCTAATTTCATATCAGTGTAGTTAATTGATAGAATGATAATATAATATGAAGACATTTTAGAAGCCTTCTTACAGACGTTCATTATATATAAGTATCCAGAAACAGGGGAAAGACATTTAGTAATCTAAATGACCATTTTGCAAACTATAGTAGTCTATAAATCTGTAGAACATATGAAATTGTTAGCTAGAAAATGTGGGTGCCATTTCTAAACCAGAAACTAATTAATTGAGTTCTCATCTAAGCTTTCTATTAATTCTTTCCTTAATGAACCATTAATCCTTCTTGTAATTTTTTTCTTATTGGTTTCCCCCTTTATATTATGTAGTCTAATGTATATTTTGCTTATATCCTAATGATGCTGGTCATACATAAGCAAAAAAACCTTATTGTCACATTATAATGATCAAGATGTTTTTCTAGATAAGTATAACAATCAAGATTTTGAACCAACATTTTGTGAACTAATAACCTGATCACTATATTTTTCACTCCCATGTTCCACATCTATGCATGAAATAGTTTCTAAATATACTGATGACTTTCTTCTTTTAGTATATTAGTCATACATATCAAATACTGAAAATATGATAAAAGGAATTAATGACATCATAGAATAATACCTACTATTAGGAAATTTTTAGTTTAAAGGAAGAATACTTATCCGCTGCGAGGTGCGGGCGTGCCAACTACCATGCATGGGAAAATTTTACATATGAGGTGTATGAAAATTTGTGATACTTGAATATATTAAATGGGTTCGTTGACATCTCGAATATTTATTTTGGGTTTGTTCTTAGTAGATATTTTAAAATTTGTGATACTTGAAGTGTATGAAAAATTAATATTCCATTTTCGGTTTTAATACTTGTTTGTTTTAAATTTATAGGCAAGTTTGGAAGATCTACTATAGAGTTGATTTCATTCACATAGCACGGTATATAAATTTTATAGTATCAAATGTGTAATATTTACTTTATTATTTCATTAGAAATTGAATACATTAAATTGTTTTGATTTGAAAATTTAATTATGTTAGACAATTGATAAATGCTTTAAAATTTAGTTATTCTAAATTATATTGCAGAAAAATGTTTCCTCCTGAAAATCATTGTTGGATGTACAATAGGAATAATCTTGGTCGTAGAGGGTTTACTGCAAAAATTTTAAATGGTTTTCAATATTTTATTAACTTTCCTTGTTAGTCGTCTCAGTACTTACGTAAAGGAACAATTAGATGTCCATGTCTAAAATATTATAACACGACATTTCAAACGATCGAAGTTGTTAAACTTCATTTGAATAAAAAAAAATTAAACCAAATTGTTGGTATTGAACTGAATTTGAAGAAGAACCAATTGTCGACAATAATAATAATGGTCATATTTAAGAGAAGATGATTTGGTTCAAAGATATCAGAAATAGATGCAACAATGAAGTGCCAAATAAAAGAAGGTGTTACTTACCTCTAATTTCAAGATTGAAGTGCACAAATGAAATGGCATGCTCAACGCAATACCAAAGGAGTTATGTTGCATCCATCTGATGGTGAAGCTTGGAAATATTTTGATCATCTATATCCAGAATTTGCATCGGATTCTAGAAACATAAGACTTGAGTTGTGTGTAGATGAATTTACTCAATCAATCACCATCTCCTTACTCTTGTTGGCTTATAATAGTGACTCATATAATTTACCTCATGTAGTATGTATGACAGCTCCGTATAGGTTTTTTACTTGCATTATTCTTGGTCCTCATGTGGGAAAATGTGGGAGTTACAAGGAAATGCTAGTATCATGTGGGAAAATGTGGGAGTTACATGTGGGAGTTACAAGGAAATGCTAGTATCATGTGGGAAAATGTGGCACAAAAGGTTGAAATGATCGCTAAAACAATTCTAGGAGAATCAAAAGATTTTGGATCACGAGATAAGGAGACTTGGTGGTGGGATGAAGATGTACAAGAAAAGGTGCGTAATAAGAAGAATTGTTTCAAAGCTATACACTTAGACGGTAGCTCTGACAATTGGGAAAAATATCGCTTGGCTAAAAAGGAGGCTAAGAAGGCAGTTAGTGAGGCTCGAGCGAAAGCATATGAGGGTTTTATAAGGAGTTAGGGACAAAGGCCGGAGAACAAAGGATTTACAAGATTGCAAGGAATAAAGAGAAGGAGTCGAGAGATTTTGATCAAGTAAGATGCATAAAAAATGAAGGTGGTAATGTTTTAGTCACGGAGGAGGATATTAAGAATAGATGGGAAGAGTATTTCAATAAGTTATTCAATGATGGATGTGAAGGTTCCCGTTGCGAGTTGGAGGACTTGGCTGTTAGTGAAGGTGAGCTTAATAGGTCATTTTATCGCAGAATTAGAGTTGCGGAGGTTAGAGAAGCTCTTAAGAAAATGGAGAATGGTAAAGCTATTGGACCGGATGGGATACCGATTGAAGTTTGGAAATGTTTAGGAGAAAAAGGTGTGTTGTGGTTATGTAAATTGTTTAACGAGATTTTACGGTCAAAAAAGATGCCTGATGATTGGAGAATAAGTACGTTAGTTCCTATTTACAAAAATAAAGGGGATATTCAGAATTGTGCAAATTATAGAGGGATTAAGCTTATGAGTCATACAATGAAGTTATGGGAAAAAGTGATTGAACATAGATTGAGAGTGGAGACTAGTATTTCTGAGAGACAGTTTGGATTCATGCCAGGAAGATCCACTACAGAGGCGATTTATTTACTAAGGGGAATGATGGAGAAGTATCGAAGTAGGAAAAGAGATTTACATATGGTTTTCGTTGATTTAGAAAAGGCGTATGATCGTGTACCAAGAGAGGTACTCTGGAAAGCCTTGCAAAAGAAAAGAGTGGGTGTTGCATATATTAAGATTATACAAGATATGTACGATGGGGCATTGACTAAGGTTAGGACACCAGGAGGAGAGACGAAAGCATTTCCTATAAGAATTGGCCTACACCAAGGATCATCTTTAAGCCCATATTTGTTTAACTTAGTTGTGGATGCTCTAACCGAGAGTATCATAGATGAGGTACCTAAGTGCATGCTCTTTGCTGATGATATCGTACTTTTAGCGGACTCAAAAGATGAGATTAATGCAAAATTGGAAATATGGAGAAACACGTTGGAGTCAAAGGGTTTCCGTTTAAGTAGGAATAAGACAGAGTATATGCATTGCAATTTCACGAATAGACAATTTAGAGGCGATTCGGAAGTTAGGTTAGGAGATGATATAATTTCTCAAGTGACAAAGTTTAAATATTTGGGATCAATTATAAGACAAGATGGGGAGATTGATGATGATGTTAACCATAGAATTCAAGCTGGTTGGTGTAAGTGGAGGAAGGCTACTGGAGTCCTTTGTGATAGGAAAGTACCCCATAAGGTTAAAGGGAAATTCTACCGCACTGCTATAAGACCAGCAGTGTTATATGGTAGTGAATGTTGGGCTATGAAGGGACAACATGAACATAAAGTGGGGGTAGCTGAAATGAGGATGTTGAGATGGATGTGTGGTCATACTAGAAAGGATAAGATTAGGAATGACCATATACGTAAACGAGTCGGAGTGGCACCTATTAGCGAGAAGCTGGTAGAAAATCGTTTGAGGTGGTTTGGTCATGTCCAGAGAAGGCCATTAGATGCGCCAGTAAGGAGGGTAGAGCAAACAATCTGGAGTCCGATTAAAAGAGGGAGAGGGAGACCAAAGCGAACACTTGATGAGCTAATAGAACGAGATCTATTAACGAATAATATACCTAAAAATTTGGTTACTGATAGAGCGCAATGGCGTCGTATGATCCATGTAGCCGACCCCACCTAGTGGGATAAGGCTTTGTTGTTGTTGTTGTATTCTTGGTCCTCATAATCCAAAACGTAACATAGATATATATTTGCAACCTTTAATTGATGAGCTAAAGGAATTATAGAATGGTGTGTATTAGGAGTAGAAGTTTAAAAGAATGTCAAGATTAGGGAGGAGTATGTTAGGATCTAATCCTTGACATGTTGGATTTTATCTTATCTAATCTCTCTCAAACTCCAACATGTCAAGGATTAGATCCTAACATACTCCTCCCTAATCTTGACATTCTTTCAAATCTCCTTCAATTTTTTTACTTCATCTCTCTCCTCTATTCTTGCACGTCGTTGTTGTTACCAACAGTTGGTATTAGAGCAACTAGGATCGAGTCCGGTGCAGGCTCACGACGTGCAGTTGTGCTTGAGAGGAGGACCTGGACGATGCAGGCCCACGACGAGGACCAAAAGATCCGGCTGGAGGCGAAGAAGTATAATCACCGTTGTTCGACGCCATGGGAGATCTGGCAGAACACGAAGCACCAATAGTAGACACTACATTCTCGGAGTGATGGTTGTGTGCGGCGAAGAATTTTTTTTTCCTTTTGTAGGAGCTGCCCATGGAGGAAGAAGGAAACATCATCCGAATCAATGACGAGCGCAACCTCGAGCAGAGGAGCAAGAGAAGAGTTGAGAGAGAAGGACATCTCTTTTGGCCAGAGGCACGCGAAAAAGGAAGAGTGCTAGCGTATCCTACAGAATGCCGAGGTCACAAAGAAGCGCTAGGAGCAGGGTGCTTTGACTGCGAAAAGTTCTTTGTGTCGGCAGGTTCTAACCGGGACGGCGCACACTCAAGGTCTGAGGTGGAGATGTGTCAAATGACGGACATGATGCTGCAGGACGGAAGCCATGTCTGTGTCGAAGGACTGACACGATGTTGCGGGTCGGAGGTAGTGTTTGTGTTGAAGGACTAACATAGTGCTACGTTCGATCGACATTGATGTGCGCGACGCTGGTCAGGTGAGCCTACCTATTGGTGGCCGAGTTCATCGACTGTGTGTCGACGATCGACCAGTGGACGGCGAGAACTACGAGGGTTGCGTAGCGCGACATTGATCAGGTGAGCCTACCTGTGGATGACCGAGTTCATTGACTGTGTGTCGATGATCGATCAGTGGACAGAGAGGACTATGCGGGGTGCATAGTCAGTGCACACGTCAAGAGGGTAGCAAGTTGGTGGGTCGCAGTACGCAAACATCAAGGCCGATCCGACTCCGGAAGGAGGAGTGCAGCAGTACTCGAGGAGAGGGGTTGAAGGTGTGCAATCTCAGCAAGAGGACGATAGAAGAGATACTCAAAGGACCATAGTATTGCCCCCCTCCAGCCAAAGACCAGATTGAGGAATGATCGGAGTGACAAGTTCTTCTCAAACTTTGAAGTAAACTCAAGATTAAGGGGGAGTATGTTGGAAAATCTAATCTTGACTTGAAGAAGATATTTATTAGGAGTAGAAGTTTAGGAGATTTGAAAGAATGTCAAGATTAGGGAGGATTATGTTAGGATCTAATCCTTGACATGTTGGAGTTTGAGAGAGATTAGATTTTATTTTATATTATCTTATCTTATCTTATCTTATCTTATCTTAGACTGATTGGATATGGATTAATTAATTAGTTTTCTAATCAAAGTTAAACTTCTTGTATTATAAAAACCCCTCTGCTAATCAATAAAACATATGAATTGAGTTCACGTCAATTGTCTCCTCCCCTATTTTTATCTTTGTTCCTCTGTTTCTACGTCTTCTTCTGCAGCGACACCGCCCATACCAACAGTGTTAACATATGATATGTCAAGTAAACAAAATTTCATCATGAAAGCAGCACTTAGGTGGACAATTAATATTTTTTCTACATACGAAATGTTATCAGGATGGATGATCACAAGGAAGCTAGCTTGTCCATATTGTATGAATCAATCAAAGAAATTCACTTTAAAGAATGGAGGGTAAAACATCATGGTTTGATTGTCATCTCAATTTCTGTCGATTGATCACCCATTTCGAAGGAATAAGAATGCCTTAAGAAAAAATAAGATTGTTCAAGATTGACTGATACAAAGATTGAGTGAACATGAGATCAGTTGTCTTTGTAAAGTTCATGAAAATCCCTCAATAAAATATCATGGATATGGCTTACTCATAATTGGACTAAGCAAAGTATATTTTGGGAATTGCCATATTGGAAAGACAATTTGATACGTCATAATTTAGATGTTACGGATATTGAAAAAAATGTATTTGATAACATATTTAACACGGTTATTAAAGTCACGGGTATGATAAACGATAATATTAAAGCAAGATTGAATTTATAAGAATAGTGGCGACGTGAATTGTTAAGTCTAATTACCTTATCAAATGGTAAGGTACTGAAACCAAAGGAAAATTATACTTTTTCAAAGGAAGAGAAGAAAAGTGTTTGTCAATGGGTATAAGAACTAAAGATGTCAGATGGTTATGCGTCAAACTTGGCTAGATGTGTTTGCATGAATCAGTTACGTTTATTTTGGATGAAGAGCTATGACCGTCATATATTCATGGAGACTTTGCTTCTCGTAGCATTTTCTAGCTTACGAGATAAAATATGGAAGCCTCTTGCTGAACTAAGTCTATTTGTTAAAGATTTGATCAAAAACTCTACGGTGGATAACATGAAACAGTTGGAACAAAATATTTGTGTTATATTATGCATATTAGAAAGAATTTTTTTCATCGGAGTTTTTTTTATTCGATGGAACATTTGCCAATTCATTTGCCCTATGAAGCTCAAGTAGGTGGATCAGTTCAGTGTCGATGGATGTATCCATTTAAAAGATATCTTAATAAATTAAAGAAAATAGTTAAAAACAAAGCTCGAGTTGAATGATCGATATGTGAAGCTTATTTGACTCAAGAGACATTTCATTTTTGTTCATATTACTTTGAGTCTCATGTTTAATGTGCAAGAACAAGAGTTAGGCGCAATGACGAAGTTGTGAAAGAAGTATCATCTTGTAATACTTTGTCAATTTTCAAACAACATGGTTGCACTTATAGAAAACCAGAAGTACGCTCGTTAAATGATGAAGAGTTGAAATTTGCAAGAACTCATATTTTATTAAATTGTGAAGAAGTACAATGCTACCTCAAGTGAGTTAACTATTCGTATTTTATTTGAGTAACATATATATTTTATTATGATTTAGGCTTTCTATAAAACTAATTAAAAAAATTTAGTGCATTTATTCAATATTACAATATTCCTGAAGATCAAGTACAGGAAAGAATTGATGCCGATTTCGCACATTGGTTTAAAAATTTTGTAAGTATTGATTCATCTATTTTTGTATGTTATGTCTAATTCATTCAATAACTTGAATATTTTTCTATTAGGTGCACAATTCGATGGTGAATAGTGTCTTACATGATTTAGCATGATGACCTAGTCGAACTGTTAGAACTTGGCCTGTCTATTTTTTTAATGAATATAAGTTTCACACATAATGTTGGTCTCATTTGAAGAGAACAATCAACAATGGTGTATGTGTTAAAGGCTCTACGATGGGGAAAATGAAAATGACTATTATGGCATTCTATAGGAAGTTATCAAATCATAGTATCCTGGATGGATGACAAATAAAGTTACTCTTTTTTAATGTAATTGGTTTGATCCGAAAATGGGTAGATGTACAAGAATACATAAAGATTTGAAAATTATTGAAGTTCGTCATACTAGACAATATGAAAGGTTTGATCCTTTAATTATTTCTTCGTCAGTCAAACAAGTGTATTATGTGAATTATCTTGGGAAGTTGAAGGATAAAAATCAATGGTGTGTGATAACTAAAACTAAAGAAAGAAATGGGGCCGAATTGTGTGCCAAGTGGTCTATAAAAAGCTATAAGGTGAAATGTGGAACAACAAAAAGAAATCGAGGAATCTAATCAAGGTGCTTGTTTGCACTATGGTGGTTGTATATCTAGAACCACTACTGCAAAAAGGATGGTAACATAAATTTTAATTTTCAAAATTTATATAGTTTTGAGTTTGTTATAGAATTTAACTTTTATTGATATCTTTTTTCAGGAGAAGAAAATGGGTAGGCAACTTACTAAGGATGAGATATTTTTTATGACTCATATGAAGAATTTTGAATTTGACAAAAAAACAGTTTAGAATTTTTTAAAATCTCTTATCTTTTATATAAAGTTGTTTAAATCTTTCTCTAATCAGTTCTTTATTACAGGAGGAGTTCAAAGCTAAAAAAGCGAAATATTTGACTTAGTGTATTCAAAATGGAGATACTCTGAGGAGAAATAGAGATATCTAGATTGAGCATGTTGGCATCTACAAAGGTCGTGCTTATGGTTGTGGATCTTCTACTGGTTATGTTGATTTTTCATCATCCCGCAAAATTAACCAAGACCATCACCTATAACAGAAGATAGAAACTCTTCAATATCAACTGCAAGTGAATCAGCAATAACTGCAAGAGAATCAAGAACAATTACGAAAAATCAGCATCAATTGCAACAAAAAGAGGAATCTAAAAAATAAATGCAACTGAGATTAGAAAAAAAACTTGAAAGAAGTTAGTGTCAATGATGATGAAATTTATGAGGAATCAAAACTGTCAACAAGCCAACGAGCTCGAGGAGAAGGAGGAGGAGGACGACGACGACAAGCCATTTACTTTAAAGCTTGCATAATTTAATCTAGTTAATATTTCTTGCAGTGAGGGGGAGGAGGAGGAGGAGGAAAAGAACATCAATGAGGATTATGTGTGATTTGTATAACTTGCAAGTTATATCAATTGATATTTATTTTCTTGAGAACTTGTACAAATATGCTTTCAATGATGGTTTTTATTGTAGTGGGAAAACATCGAGGATGAGGAGGATGATGATAATGACGAGGAGGGGGAGGACAAACTAATGAAAAAAAATTTGTATAACAATTGTGATGTGAAATATTTGTGATCACAATATTATGTGTGTGATTCTTACTTTGTGCACTTATATTGTGTGCATTTCTGGGACCATGAATTTATATATATTTATATATAAATTTGAGACGGTCTGATAGACCCTCTCAAATGAGGCATGAGGCGGTCAAAGACCGCCTCATCTAGGGCGCTCTGGAAAGACCGCCTTAGATGCACTTTGCAACCATGGTGTTAGCGGCTGTCCGATTTTGCCGCTTGACCATCTCAAATTGTCGAATTTGAGGCGAACTTGTAGTGATCTAGCACATATGAAATAGGTTTGACAAGGTCTTGACCGTCTCAAATATGATTTTTTCTTTTAGTGATTTAGCACGCATCAAAAGACGATCGATTTAGGCTCTGTTTGGCATGTACTAACAGTGAATAGCATATAGTGATTAGCGACTAGAGATTAGCGATTAGCGGTTGTGAGTTTATTATTAAATGTAATAAAACTATTTGAAAAATGCAGCGTCTGAACCAATCAATAAATATGAAATTGCTAAAACTAGTACAAAAAAAATATTTAAATAATTTGCATTAATATATGTATCATAAATTTAATAACACATTTATATTTTAATTATTTTAATATTAATAAAAAATATAGGTGACCAAATGATTTTTAAGTCAATAAAATGATCATGTAGTATAAAATAATTAATGTATCATACAAATAGTAAGTAATATTGAAATATTTTGAGGGTACAATAAATTTTAATATGCTTGTAGCTACCCTAGATGTTGATCTTTCAAATGTCTCAAAACATCCAGTTCCAATCGCTTGTCGTTATTATTAATTATGCTTATCAAACACCTTAAATAGCGTATTGACTTGGTCAACACAATACATGTTGTTGTATATGTTATTTTAAAGGTGTGCCAAATAGGGCCTTAGTAAGTCTAAAAGGGGTGCCACCTTTTTTATCTTCATGATAAAGTAGGTAGTTCATATCACCCAAGAAAATCCAAGGGATGTCATCTAAATTGATAAGCAAAAAGGGAGTTTCTAGAGGACATTTCAGAGAGAAGACAAAGTACTGGCATATATCTCAGTCAAGAGGAAAGATAAATTATCTAAAGATATAGCCACATGAATGAATTGAGAGGAAATAGTGATAGGAGTAACCATAATTTTGGGAGGCGCCAGGCAACAATGATGCCACCTGTGGCGTCGTTACCTGCATGGAAATGACCAGTCCAATTACACCTTATTCGTGGAATGACTTGGCGCAAAATAGCCTCAGTAGTGTGGATTTCTAGTAAAATGAGGATGTCTGGGTGGTGTTGGGTGATGATGTTTGATAGCCTGCCTCAGACCTTGCTATGGAGTGCCCCGTGGCAGTTCCAAGCAACATCTTTATGTTTATATTCTTAACGAGATTGCCTCCTTTTCTTGGGTCTGTAAACTTAAGGGAGAGTTTCAATGATGATTTTAGCTAAAACAATCTTACCTTTTTTCTTCCTTTCCGATTTCTTCTTAGGTTTTAAGATTGGCAGTTGCTTGGAGAAGCGCTCTGCAGCCTTCCAGTGACTTTTCGTCTCCATTTTCTCTTCTGAGATGAGCTCATTGTCCACCTCTTTAGATCTTGAGTCGTCAGAAGAAAGATTGGTGGCGCGCGGGGAAGCCTTGATGCCTTCCAAAATCTGAGCAACGAGGAGCTGATGATCCTTTGGTGTTGAGCTTGAGACATTTTGTGGTTGTCGATCCATTGTCCGAGAAGGGGATCCAAGAGGAGAGAATTTGCAAATCTGAAAAGAGGTGGGATATCCCGGGGATGACAGAAAGGCCATGCCCCATTGAGTGGTTGGGTGGAGAAAAGCTTTAGGGTTGAGATCCGAGAAGGGGCTCCATTTTTTTATCACCGTTGTTAAGCTCTCACTTTTGCAAGCTCCCATAGTGCAGAAGAATATATATATATATATATCTATGAGGACATATGTTAAAAAACACATTGAGTAAAGACACACTCGATCATTTAAGTCGGACCAATTTCAGTTGAAGGTCACCACCTCATCCACATTCAGTGTCTGCAGACAATTTTCAGCACGACAATTACAGCCCATTCTATTGACCCATTTTATTAATTCAGCCTTCTCCTTTCAGCACGGTATTGTCTTCTTCAAATGGAGCTGGAGAGCCCATCAAATTTGTTTTGCTTTAGCTAAGCTCTATGTGTACCCCATCTCTTAGTATTGATCCTTCTCAGCTTCTTCTTCTCTTCACCATGTCCATCACTTGCTAGTATTGTCGTCACTCATCTCCCTGGCTTCCAAGGACCCTTGCCTTTCTTCCTGGAGACCAGGTATGTTTACTGGTTAAATTTTCTAGTTAATGGATCAAGCATTGCAATTCTAATTTTTTTCTTGCTAGCTATTAATTTAGATCAGTAAATGTTATGGTATGGTGAAATGTTTGCAGATACGTGAACATGGATGAGGAGAAAGGATCCAAGTATTTCTACTACTACATAAAGTCCAAGGGAAATCCCACATAGGACCCTGTCATCCTTTGGCTCTCTAGCGGCCCCAGATGCACGACATTGAACGGTTTGGTCTTCGAAATTGGTATGGATTTGTAATAACCGAACCCGGTAACCCGCAACCCGATCCAATAAGGGGGTACAGAGCTCTATAAATAAACCCTAGGGGTGGAGCCACAGATTTTCATTCAGAATGTTTGTGGCCCGCCCTAGGTAAGATGGTTTCTTCCCTCTCCCCCATGTTCATGCTTCTTCTTCGATCCTTCTCTCATCCCATGAATTTTATCGGCCTAGAAGAAGAAGATCCTCCATCTCAGCAAGAGAGATGCCAGAGAGGACGTCCCCGAAAGATTAGGACAAACCTCGATGAACCCGAAGATATGTTCCCTGGTGGATTCCTTGTACATAAGATGATGTGATAGATCATGCATGTTTCTTGGATTTTTTCTAGATATTGGTGTTATAATGTTAGAATCTAAATAAGGGAAATTTCCCTAATAAAACGGATGTAAACGGATAAAAAAACTCCCAGAAAAAATGACCCAGAGTGTCAGCGAAAACGCGCGGCGGCCAGGTATGGAGAAGACAACACAACACGGTCAGCGTTGATATGATTCGGACCGCGTCGACTGAAAACACACCATGTGCGCAAGGCACCGCCGAACGCGTCTGATGATATGCGTGTCGGGGGTGGCGCTGGACACGATCATGTGTGCCAAGCGCTGTGCGTGCCTGGCAACGATGTGCACGTCATGGCCCTATGTGCACCTGGCGACAGGATGAACACCAGGGCATGTCGTGCAGTGCGCGGCGACCGTGACGTCAGCGCTGAGCGCGCTTGGCGGAGTACAACACAGCGGTGAGCGCCAAGCGACAGGCATGACGCGGAGAGCGCAGGACAGATGGCAAACGACGCAATTTGGAGCGCGTCGGCACTATGCGAGGCGGGCGGTGCAGAGCACGGAGGATCACACAGGTGGACGCGAGCAACACAAGGCGTGCGACGCGCGGCATCGGACACGTGGCGAAGGACATGGCCATCGAACGCGAGCATGGCAAGCCACACGGACACGGCAGGCGACGCGATGCACGGCTAGCGATTTCGGACACGGAGCATAACGTGCGGCGCGATGAGACGGACATGAACGCGGTGGCGGCGGCGGAAACCTTAGACACCACACGGCCCACGTCACCCTAACGCGGTTCGTGTTGACCCTATAGGACACGAACCATTTTCTGATCACACGGTTCGCGTCCCCGACCCAGTAGGCAGAAACTGTAATCCTTGATGTTAATTTTTTATTCTAATTTTAGATATGTTCAATTTTAGAGAAAGCCTAAGGACTTTGTTGAGGTAAGGGTGCAAGATTAATAACACAAATAGGACGCCGACTATTGTTTGGAGCCGCCGGTGTCAATGAGATAAGGTGGGCAGCGTGGTTGCTGCCTGGTTCATGTTGTTAGCTTGCTCCCGTTGTTCAACAAAGAGGATTCATGTGCATCCTCCCTTTAGGGCATTGGTCGTGGTTCGTGCATCACCATTGGTAGTCAGCATACCTGAAAGATCCATGAGCAATTTATTAAATTACGCCAAAGTCATCTGAACACATTAATGGGATAAGATCTAAGATTTCTAAAATGATTTCATATTAAAGTACTTACACTAATACAGGGATCTTGTATCTTATTTATGTCCTGATGCTGTTCCAAGGTAGAGGTATAATCCTGATGCTGTTCCAGGATATGATTTACTCTATCTATGTTCTGATGTTGTTCCAGGACATGAGATATAATCCCGATGTTGTTCCAGAATATTATTATTTCTCGTGATGTTGTTCCAGGGTAGATGTATTCATGATGCTGTCCCAAGATAAGGATGATTTTCTGATGTTGTTCCATGATAGATGGTAGGTATGAACTCCTGATACTGTTCCAGGAGAATATGACTGTACTTACCATGATGATCATCATCATAGTACAAAAAGTTTGATTTAATGTCATCTTGATATCCTTATTCATGCTAATGGTTATTACTTATCTTATGTACTTGTTGCCTTACATAATGAGCGTTTTATGCATATGGGATATCGTTTCTCCTGTATTGAATCCCATAGGTAACTAGGCTGTGATGGATTTTCGATGCTGGTGGTGTGCGATAGTTGATGCTCATGGTGGATCCTATCTGCACACGGATGTCTTTTGAGTCTTCTTTATCATTAGGTCTCTCTATTTTGAATAATTGAGTTGTATGATC
The DNA here is from genome assembly GCA_001647135.1 of Pontederia paniculata. NCBI lineage: Eukaryota > Viridiplantae > Streptophyta > Magnoliopsida > Commelinales > Pontederiaceae > Pontederia > Pontederia paniculata. Next base: position 19,382 of record LTAE01000365.1, on the reverse strand, counting down.
ATCTACTAAGATGTTGAACTCCTTATTGTGAGAGCCATGTAGACTCTCAGTTTGTTTATCTTTCGTATTTTTATATATTGGACCTTTTAGTCATCTCACCTTGTTTCATTGCCCTATATTTATTCCGCAAAATTTTTATTGTCTAGTCAAAATGGTCAAAGCAGAAGTCAAAGAGTAGTGCTCTCCTGGTCCATATTTTTACCACGTGGCGGGATGTGAGTTTGGGGGCGTTACAGGATTTGAATAATATAATTGAAGCAATTATGTTAGCTTGGGATCTTGTTACAATCTTATTAGATTTTTTTTTACTGTATGTGTCGCAAGAAGGTCCACTCAGATTTGTTCCCAAAGAGTACAATGGGAGCATCCAAAATTTGGTATATCATCCTTATGAATGGACAAAGGTAAGTATTAGATTATCTTCCACTCTTGCATGTTGATCATTTTGTAAACTAATCTGAACCATTTTTTTTCAAGCTTGCCAACATAATCTTCCTAGATTCTCCAGTCGGATCCGGCTTTTCATTTTCGAGACGTCCTGAAGGTTATTATGAAGGAGATGTCTCCTAGTATAAACATGCCCATTAGTTTCTCATCAAGTGTGAAGACCTGAAAATCATCTTAGATGGCTCAAGCTTTGTTGAATTCTATTCAAGAATGTGGTTTGAATGCAACTTAATGTTTGTTTTATGTTCACGCCTTTCGTTAGTGGTTCGAGGATCGCTCGATTTCTTGAGGAATCCTCTATACATCGTTGGAGATTCATATGCCGGAAAAATTGTTCCTTTGGTGGCTCAAGAAATATCTAATGGTACATATATTTGTTCATTTCTTTTTTTTGGCTAAACATTTGACACAATACTTTTAAATCTGCTAATGCACGGAACCTCTATGGTTTGTAATCAGGTTCGGAAGGAGTAAAGCCTGTCCTTAATCTCAAGGTGATTTTTCATATGTATAGCATACATGGAATGTTTAAATACGCCAAATATTTTGATATTGTTGCAGGGAAATGATCATACCCAGAAAATGACATGAGATTTATGAAATTTACTTTTAATTGAGCTAGCAAAACAGTATTAGATGGGAGAATTACAATAATCTTGTATTTTCCCTAAGCATAACTCTATGGAGTTTGCATCAGTTTTAGGAAAATAGAACAACTACTATCACAATTATGGAATTCCTAACTGAAAACAAAATTAATGGGGGAACAAATAGGTATTTAGTTGGGTTAGGATTGCGACATCATCAACAGATATGAGTTCTAGTTTGGAATTCATTAGTAATTACATAGCAATGAGATAGCAATGTCCTAAGTGACATAGCAATGAGATAACAACAGTTCAGTAGTAATGTGTCAACATCCTTTCCTTCCTTTCAGGAAACACAAAGATGGTGCTTTGGACAAGACTACAGGGATCCCACAACTGCAGAATATGCAAAATACGTAAAATATTGGATCTGCTGAATGATGCTTTTGAGAAAGTACGTAAAGTATTTATTGTATATTTGATTGTTCATCTGAGTTTATTTGGACTTTGATTATCTTTTTTTTCTATATCCAGGTTATTTCAGAAATCGACTTCCAGCACATATTGGATCCAAATTGTCCTCGTTTAGCTCCGAGATTGAAAGATTTGATATGGGGTCGTAGCATCTTGGAGAAAGACACTACAAGAAAATCAGGAAATTTTGACGGAATCTCTGACGAAAAATAAGGAAAAATCCATAGAAACGTCGTTTTTGACGAAAAAAAATGTTAGAAAAAAGCTCGTTGGTAAAGTGGTTCTGTTGGGTTTTGAGCCCGTCAGAATTTTTGACGAGCCCTGCAGCCCCTCAGAAATTCCGACGGAAATTAAATCCGTTGGAAAATTTAATAAAAATAATAAAATAATAATTTACATAAAAGTTTTCATGATAATTAAAATATACTACATATTTCGTTTCAAATATTTAATTTACATATCATTATCCTCATCGGGATCTTCAGGAGGAGGAGCTTGCCCTTTCATCTTTCATTCATTTCTTTTCTTTGCGCACGCCGAGCTTGTTCCATCTGCGCCTCAAATCTCTCTTGCATTTGTTGTTCCATCTTCTTAAGTCGTTCATAAAACGTCGGTCTATCTCTTTATTTGAAGGGTCCAATACAGATCTGTATGCTAATCCTAAGTCAACATAAGTGACAGATTAACCTAAAACATAGACACGATTTTTGTTCGTGCCGACGTGTTCCCTCCAAAGTTCTCTAGTTGACTTTGGTGTTCCTCCTTCTTGTATAACTTGAGTCATATGCTCCGCTTGTTTCGCCTTAAATCCTTCCTGAAATATAATTATAAATTAAAATTTAGCTATAATAAAATATTGAATCAAATATTGAGAGATATTAATATCTTACATATTGTTCTTTGCAAAATCTGAAACACAACCCTTATTTTTTCTCTTATGTGGGTTTTTCACCGTGCTCCAATTCCTGAAAGAAATTTTATCAATAATTATTTTGAAATAAAAAATTTAACATAACAAATTAGAATACTTTACTATACCATTCTTTGAGCGGTGGTACCCCTAGAAATACAATCACCCGCATATAGACAAGCGTCTTGTTCAGATGCGCGATTAACCTTCGCTTTTTCACGTTTATTTTTGTAATCCTCAGTGGACCATTTGGAAAGCAAGTTGACCCACATATTCTCGCTAATCCAATTAGGCCTAACGTTTGCGGCACATGCTTCAAATAATATTGAAGACAACCTCTTTGAACATCGAGTGTTAAATACTTTCCACATCACTTCATTGTTCTCGGCATCCCACCAAACATTTGCCTTCAAAAATTGACGAATTAGAATATAAATATTAACATTCAATTAAAAAAATTTATAAAAACAAACCTGGAATTCTCTAAACCACATTTATCTGGTGGCAGGAGGAATTTTCTTCCAAGAAAGCCAAGATTGTTCATATCTCTGCCGAATAACTTTACCCAAAGGTTTCGAAGGAACAAACCTACACATTAATACAATTAAATTGACGTATAAATAAATTATATTAATGATGCTTTAACTTACCCAGAATATCCATCGGGTTGCAAATATACTTTAAATTATTGGTTCGAGGTGCTGATATCTCGAACATAATCATTATCATCTGGCACTTGTGTCGGTGCATCAGCAATATCGGATGACGATGTGCTGGATAATGACTCAGCATCATTATGCATTGATGGGCGTCTTTCTATTATTCTTACGTCCCGAGAAGAATTTTCTAGTCCTTGTTCAAAATCATGATCAGAACGGCCCAATGATCCACCGGATCTCTCTTTGTCCTTTCCTTTGTCCTTGCGAAATCGGGAAAACATCTATAGAAAAAACAATATAAATTTTAAATAATATATGAACTGGATGAAGTTTCATATTCATCTTCTTTGGTAGATGATCATTTTCTTCGTTTAAGTCAACATCATCATCTTCTTCATTATGATCGACATCGTCAACCTCTTCAAATAATTGATCATCATCACACAAATCTTCAATTAAATCAGTGTCTATGATAGGCTCGACGAAAGTAGTCAAATCATTTTGGTATGCAACTTCTAAAGCACCTTCAATTTCCACTCGACTTTTTTCTCTAGTTTTTAGTACCATCCACCATTGGAATTTGTCCTTCAACTTTTCTGGATAATTAACAAATAAACTTATCTGACTAATGATGGAATAATAAAAGGATCAAATCTTTCATACCGTCTAGAATGACGAACTTCAATAATTTTACATTCCTTATGAATTCGTGTTCCTCTATTCTTTTTCGGATCGAACCATACACATTCAAAAAGTGTAACTTTATTTTCCGGCCCTCCAGGATATTGTAACTCATTGACATCCTTCAAAATACCATAGTAATCATTTTCGTTTTGACCATCAATCGAACCTTTAACATAGACACCGTTATTGATTGTCTTTGTACCCTGCGACCAACTATCTGTGTGAAACTTGTACCCATTCACGAAATAAATTGGCCAACTTGTGACTTGTCGACTAGGCCCCCATGCTAGATCACGTAAGTAGGGATTAATCATCATATCTTGAGNAAAGTAGTAAGAACAGAAATAAGATATCTCTTGAGTTAAATACGCTTGACATATTGATCCTTCAACTCGAGCTTTGTTTTTAACGATTTTTTTATTTTATTAAGATACCTCTCAAATTGATACATCCATCTCTATTGAATTGATCCACTTACTTTGGCTTCATATGGCAAATGAATCGGTAAATGCTCCATAGAATCAAAAAATTCAGGTGGAAATATTCTTTCTAATTTGCATAAAATAATTGGAATATTTTGTTCCAATTGGGCCATATTATCCACCGTCAAAGTTGTTGAACAAAACTCCTTGAAAAAGTTACTCAATTCAGTAAGGGGCTTCCATATTTTATCTGGCAATGACGAAAATGCAATTGGAAGCAAAGTCTCTATGAATATATGACAATCATGACTCTTCATTCCAAACAAACATAATTGATTCAAATCTACACATCGAGTCAAATTTGAAGCATAATCGTCGGGCATTTTTAAATCTCTCACCCATCGACAAACATTTACCTTTTGTTCTCACGTAAAAGTATAATTTGCTTTTTGTTTCACTACCTTACCATTTGGTAAGGTAATAAGATGCAATTCTGGACATCGACAATATTCTTTCAAATCCATTTATGTCTTCATATTGTCTTTTGTATTACCAGTAACATCCATGACGGTATTAAATATATTATCAAATACATTTTTCTCAATATGCATGACATCCAAATTATGGCGTATCAAATTGTCCTTCCAATATGGTAACTCTCAAAATATGCTTTGTTTAGTCCAATTATGAGAAATACCATAACCTTAATGCCTGATGCCATGATTTTCAGTGATCTTTAATAGACACTTAACAATATCAATTAACTCTTGTCCAAAAATTATTGGAGGAGGCAAATCATGAATCATCTTTTGTTTCCTGAAGGCATTTTTATTTTTCCGATAAGTGTGTTCAATAGGCAAGAATTGTTTGTGACAATCGAACCAAGAATTTCTTTTCCTTCGTATTTTAAAGTAAAAGCTTTTGATTCATGCATACAATATGGACACGCTAATCTATCTGCGGTCATCCAACCTGAAAAACATTCCATATGCAGGAAAATCATTAATTGTCCACATTAATGTTGCTTTCATTGTAAATTTTTGTTTCGTTGACACGCCATATGTCAAGACACCATTTCATAAAATTTTCAGTCCATCGATTAATGGTTGCTTGCTTGGGATTATGAGGACTAGGAATGATGCAAGTAAAAAAACATATATGGAGAAATCATACATACTCCAAGAGGAAAGTTATATGGAGTAACTATCACTGTCCAATAAGAATAAGGAGTCGAAGATTGAGAATATGGAATAAATCCATCTGCACATAAGCCAAGTCTTATATTTCTAGGATCATATGCGAAATCTAGGTATATTCGATCAAAATGTTTCCATGTCTCACCATCAGATGGATGTAACATAACACCTTCCTTAGTATTGTACTCGGCATGTCATCTCATGTATGAAGTTGAACCAATAGAAGAATATAATCTTTTAAGTCTTAGGATAAGAGGCAAATAATGCATTCTTTTCACTGGAATTGTATTTTTATTTCTCCCCATAACATTCGAAAGTTTGTAACTCTCAGCACCACAAAATTTACATTCTCTCAAATCTATATCGTCATTATAAAACAGTATGCAACCATTTTCACAACAATCTATCTTTACCGACGAAAGACCAAGTTTAGAAACTAATTTTTTGTTCTATAATAATTCAATGGAATTCGTGATCATGTCGATGTCACCTCCTTCAATATTTTCATAATAGCATCGAAGCATGCATGTGATATATTATGATCTGATTTAAGACTCAACATTCGAACAGCCAATGATAATTCAGAATGAGTTTCACACCCCGGGCATAATGGCTGACTTGAAGCATTTAATAATTCATAAAATTCTTCAGCTTCTTCATTAGGTGACTCTTCATGAAATCTAACATGTCCATATTATGTTGATGCAACATCGTAAACTAAATTCTCATATCTATGAACTACATCATCAACTGTTGTAAATCGATTAACTAACTCTTCATTACTGTTAAAACTATATTTTTCTTCTCCAAAGTCGACCCAATACCAATAATTAGGTTTAAAACCTTTTTTATATAAATGAACTCTAACAATTTCAACTAATTGAAATTTTGTACTATAACATTTTAAACATGGACATTTAATTGTTCCTTCTCGCAAACACTGAGACGATTAACACACAAAATTTATGAAATATTCAACTTCATTCACAAATTCTTTTGTAAGTCCTCTACGACCAGGATTTGTTCTATTATACATCCACCAACGAGTTTCAGGAGGAAACATTTTTCTGCAATAATTTTATAACTCCTAAATTAATACAACAATATTCAAACAATTTCACAATTAATACATAAGCAAATCAATTGATATAAAATTAAATAACTAAGCAATATTCAAACAATTTTACAATTAATATTAAAAGTAAATAAGTAAGCAAATCAATTGATATAAAATTAAATAACT
>LTAE01000365.1:0-12522 GCA_001647135.1 Pontederia paniculata | reverse complement strand
GAGCCCGCGCGACCTCGCGTAGGGGCTGAGCCCGCGCGACCTCGCGCAGGACTCGTCACGCAGGGGCCGAGCCCTGCGCCACCGCGCGCAGGGCGCCACGAACAAATAGAAGACTGCCGGAGAGAAGAAATTACCTTTTTCGTGAGCGGAAAAAAGAACGACTGCCGGAGAAGAAGACCGTCGGAGAAGACCGCCGGAGAAGAAGACTGCTGGAGAAGAAGACTGCCGAAGATGGAAGGGAGTGGAATCGCGAGCCGGAACGGGAGAAGAAGATGGAACGGGAGCGAAATCGTGAGCGGGAGAAGGGAAGGGGGAAAGATATTTATGGGCTTTTTCTGACGGAATTTATGAGGGAAAAATTCTCTCAGAAAATAAAAAATAGTCTTTCTTCATGGACTTCGCTATCGCTCACGGTTGGCGCTCACGGGTGGCGAGTCTCGGGAGGACGTTCTGACGGGCGCAGGAATTCTGACGGTTCAAGAACCCGTCGAAAATTCTGACAGGAACTGACCCGTCAAAATTTCTGACGGGTAGTTGCCGTCAGAAATTTTGACGATAGTTTGAACCGTCAAAAATTCTGACGAGTGAGTGGACTCATCAGAATTTCTGAGGGAAATATTTTCCCTCCGAAAATTTTGTAGTTATTTCTGAGTGATATATTTCCGTCAGAATATTATGTAAGAAAATTATTTTTTTTCTTGTAGTGAGAGAGTGTTGAACTCTTTGATCCACCTCCGGCTCCTCCACTTTATTGTAGGGTAGGTATACTTAATTGCTATACTTAATCTTTCCTTTTAATTTAGCTTTTTTTGTTAACCCTGTTAATCATTCTTTCTTGTAGACATATGCTCATTTTCTGGTTTATCATTGGGCAAACAGTGATGTTACAAGACGTGTTCTCAATTTTAAGAAGGTAACCCAACTCCACAACTCATTGCATCCATCACAAGAACATTCTCTATATATAAAGTTTGAGAATCTATATAATGCTAAAATGATCCCAGCTTGTACTTATCACAAAAAATTATATAGAAAATCATAACCTGCTAACAATATCTAATTATATCTCAAAAACACTTTAGAAAATATGTTTCTAATTCTAAATACAGCGTAATTAAAAAAATTAGAAAAAGCTTAAATTTTAATATGGATGATTTTAATATGTTTCTCATAAACTTTTTTCCCAGTGGAGCGATACCTTTTATAGGTATACAAGAGTGGATATGATCTCTTAACTTCTCTGTTGTGTAGGTCATGGCATGTTGACGGTGAAGTTGCTGGCTGAGTTTATACTTATGATTAGAGATCACATGTGACATGAGAAAAAAATTTAAACATATTAGTAATTTTGATTAATTTATATTTATTTTTTTCCATGACAACTTTAATCCTATCATAGGTACGCGATAACATATTCCAACAATTTGACATTTGCAACCGTCAAGGTAAGAATAAAAATTCACTTTTTATATATGTTTTACTGGATTGTGTACATATTTAACTCAAAGTCTAACCGGACATTTATAATTTTGTAGAATGCCGGTCAATTCAGGGGCGGAGCCAGGATTATATTTAATGGGTTTTCACTATTATAGATATGTGAAGAGATTAAATGAGTCTTAAAATTTATAATAAAAAACTAAAAAAATTAATGGTTAAAGAATATATAACTACCTAAATCAGTAGTGTGATATTATACAAATATATAAAATATATCAGATAAAATTGGTTAAACAATTAATCAAAATGGAAACAAATAATGTATTAAAATATAAAATAAATTATGTGAACAATGATTTCACAATAACTAAAAAATATAAAACTTTTGAGAAAGTAATAACTAAAATAAATAAAAAATATAAAGAAAGTAATAAAATTTATTACATGATTGAAAAATATTGATGAATTGAATTCAAGAAAAAGAATAGAGGTAAAATGCAAAATTATCAATACTATAAAAATAATTAAGCACAAGATACTATATATTATTTTTAGAAATTGATATGATATATTATGAAAAAAATAAAATACGAAAAAAATAATACATGCTCGTGATATAATATCAAAGTAGTAAACAAAGGTAAGTTTAAAAAATTCTAAAAATATTAAGATAACACAATAAGAAAGAAAATTAGTGCAAGAAAAATAAAATTTATATCTTGTTATAAGAAAAATAGATTTAGTTACATAAATCATTCGGATATAAAAGTTAAAAAATAAATAAATAAATTTATTTACATGAGCCATCCAGATATCATAAAAGTTAAAACAAAAAGAATCAACTTAACAAGAAAATTAAGTGTGTCCTTCACTGGAATCGAACCCAAGCAAGAGTAGGATGTCATAGCTTTAGCGCATCGAGACTGATATATATAAGCTAAAATCCAGTGCCTGCGCGTGAAGGCGTCGGCGGGCACTTGCCCCCGCTCTTGCCGGTCATGACGCTCCTTGGTACACTCCCAAGGAGTGCTTTGCCATGTTCCAATGGTGGATTTCTCACAAGCCATTGTGATGCAAACTGTTTCCATATTATTGTGCTCTTGGGATGACTTCCATGCATTGTTAGGATGAATGCAATAAGCGACCACTAAAACCATAAAGATGTTCACTACAATCAATCATTGTTCCTTGATCCCAAAACAAAATATGTTAATGATGTGGTTATCATATTGTGACATGACCATTTCCTGTTAAATTATGGCAGTGCGTGTTAATTATATCATTTAGTATATCTATGATTTTAATCGTGAGATCTGCGGGATTGGATGATCTTACAAATATCATTTTTCTTAAAAAAATATTTTTTTTAACCCTAAGACCCTCGTCAAGCAGTTGACACTCATAAGTCCCTCTTTCCTCTTATCTCGTTCTTTTCTCAATCGTTTTCCTCCATCACTGTCCTCACGAGTTAGCCTCTCCTCTTCTCTAGCAGATCGGCATCTCCGATAAGATTGAGCCAATCCCCATGTCGACAATCATGTTGGATCAAAACATCATTTCGATTGGTTGTAAGTTCGCCTCTTCGCAAGTTCGAACAATCATAGCTAATCCTCGAAATCTTTCGAAATATGAAGTTTATAGATTATTGAAGACCTTTTTTTTATTAGAAATATTGAGAATTCTCGAATTTCATTATTTTTTGTTATGTCATGTAGTTATGTTCTAACATAGTAAATATAAATGAATATTTTTCCACTGTCATTTAAGATGGATTACATATTATGTATATGCATTACAAATAGTTACAAAGTCACAAAGGTGGATTGTTAAGTGGCTAAAAATTAGGAGTTGAGTGCTAGTAAGTAGGTGGTGTTGTGTGATTCATGCGGCTGATTGTGGTGTAACGGTAGCATGCTCGATATGCCCCCACAAGCTAAAGTGGGTCGAAGACATAGTTGAAGCTTGTTTCTAAGGAAAATTATGCAATTTGCTAATAGTGGCTCAGTAAAGATTTCTGCCAGCTAGTCACGAGAAGAAGTAAATCTAAGGTATTTTGTTGCAACTTCTTCGTGGACGAAGTGAAAGTCTACTTCAACGTGCTTCATTCGAGCATGGAATACAGGGTTGGCACACAGATACATAGCTCCAATGTTATCACACAAAAGTAAAGGAGGTTGATCTGGAATGCCAAGTTCATTTAGTAAGGACTTGATCCAAAGGAGCTACTCCAATTAAGTGGAGCAATGGGAGACTATTTGCTCTTTGCGATCTGACCATGGTATGATGTTGTTGCCAAAGTAAACAACAAATCCTCTTATGAGCTTGTGATCAATGGAGCAGCTAGCCCAATCAGTATCTCAAAATGGTTGGAGAACATATGTGGTGATTTAGAAACTTTTAAAGTGAGATCAACTATTTGAACTAGGGAGTAAAGTGTCTGCTTGACCAATTCCTAGTGAAATTTTGTTGGAGAGTGCATAAACTAGAACTTAGCATGTTGCAAAGGCAAGACCCAGTCTAGTGAGTTGAAGGTATTGGAGTTCTCCAATCATTTTCTAATAAAGTATAGGATCCTTAAATAGTGGAATTGCATCCAAATGTCTGATGGTTGTTGATGCATGATAAATTAGTCACACTTCATCATCTCATGCATCAATTTTATCAATAATTCACTTTATTTTAGTTTTCGGAGTTAGAATCTACAAAATGTTATTCATTTTCATGTCTAAGACATTAAGGTGAGCGATGGAGGAAGATCACAACGAACTAGAGTGGATTCGGCATCAAAATCAATAAGAAATTGGAAATCATGATTGTGATGATGAACTCATCATGCTCGTAAGAGCATAAAAGCATAAATTGATGGATTGCCACAAACTATGAAACTATTTTCATGGTCATGACATCGGCAGCGAAACAACAAAGGTGTGACCTGCAAATTTCATGCTCGAGCTGAACATCATGGCCCGTGAAGGAAAATTCACGATTGCGAGCGCACCTGAGCCAAAGTACCACAATTACATCATGAGCCATGAAGGAACTTTCACGCCTGTGAGCAAATGAGGCGATAATGGAAAATGAAGACGAATACATTCAGTCACGGTCGTGATATCTTATTTGATTTTCTTAAATCACACGTCTTTCATATTTCCACTTCTTTTCTAAGAATAATAATTTTCATTTTTTATGACTTCCTCTCCAACCTTTCTTACTTAATTTTATATATGACCTTCTTTTTTTTACTCATATTGGTTCTATATTTATTCTCCCCTTGTTTTTTCATGTAAAATATGATACAAAATTTGTTCCCCCTAAACTCATGCATAATTCTTGAGGATTGTTTATAAGGGCTTAACATTTATAGGCAAAATATAAAATTCAAAGAATTTCATATAATCAAAATTTTGCTTAAAGTCTTGAGACAACAATGTATAAAATGTAATATTAAGCACATAAATTTTGTTATAAGACATGCAAGAAATTTTGATTATAATAATAATATATCATATAATAAGTCAATTAGTTTAGGTATCAAGTATAAGAAGTATAATTCATAGAAAACATGCTTCTTCTTAATCGCATGAATAAGTGTAAAATATGACAATTATAATAACTTTTATTCATTTGACTTTCAAATTAATGATAAATAGAATATGTAAATAAAATTTATCAAAGATCATAAGGTACATGCATACACAATTGCCTTAAAGTGTAATAAATCATAATCATATTTATCCATGCGCTTAAGGCTCATATAAAAGAACAAAAAATCATAAACAAAGTATATCAATGTGTTTATGTTCAACGAATATCTTATAATCATAAACATGTTCAAAATATTTTTCATTCATAATTTCATATGAGCATAAATATTATATTGACATTTTGAAGTGAACGATCAACGTATAATTCAACATATAAAATAATCATTCATGGAGCCTTCATATCTAGTTGTCAATTAAATAATCTCATAATATCAAGATACTACTACAAAAAAATTAATTAAGTATATTTACAGGCGCACTTAGCATAATCAAATATCGTCATATCAATTTGCATAAGTAAATCATGTAACAACTTGATTATTTTTCATATCAAATAATCTATCCAGCTAACAATGCATAAACAATTTTCAAATAATTATTGATAGGAAAAAATATTTTTTTTATTTTTAACTAGTTTGTGGTTCAAGCATGCAATATTTGATTTAAACTTATTAAGAATGCATCTAATGAAATTTGAATAATAATTTAGCATTTATAATCATGTCACAAAAGATTGCAAGATAAAGTTCACATGTTTACATTTCTTACTTTTTCATAAAAATATCACATTCATAAGCATAATAACCAGGGGCAGACCCACACGGATGGTCGGGGAGGGGTTTATAACTAGAGGTCTTGGGTTCAATCCTTACTAATGTCTTATTATTTTGGCCCCTCTCAATTTTTATTATTTTGCATCTATACATTTTGGCCCCCCTATCTTTTATTCATGCATCCGCCCTGATAATAATGGCAAGGACAAGTAGAATTATACATTTCTTTTTATGACAAGTGTGCAAGTGAATGATAATGTATCTAATTATCAACGTATCACATCACAAGTCAATAAAGGTTAGAGTATCTATTTCACAATATGACTTCTTCTTAAATTTTATTTTCATTTTTTTAAAAAAATTCAAGGTTTATATCGTTCAACCATATTTAATACTTCTCAATAATAGACGTTTTCAAAAAAAAAGTAAAGAATATGAAAAAAGTTCTTCTCAATTAATTATTTCGAAAAAATAAAGAAAATAATCGTATATGTGCACAAATATATCAACTTTGAATGAATTAACACAAGATATAAAGTTTCGAATAATTCACTCATCTATCATTTCTATTTCAACTTTCAATCTTTTTGACCAATTTTATCCATCCGTATGTGCTAATTTTTTTCTTTCTTCTTATGACAAGAGACATCAAAATTTTAATTATGATTGTCATATTAAAAAATTTAGAAGATCCACATATAAAAATATAAATAATCTTTCTAGCAAAATAATAAGCTCCTCCTAAGTTTATTTGTTTCATAGCAATGAAATTTTAATTTTCTACCTATATGGGAGCAAAATGATCCATAATGATAACATTATCATATATCATATTATGTAATATTTTAAAGATTGTCCAAAATGCGAATTTCAGGATTTTCAAAGTATTTTAAAGATTTTAAAGAATATCATGTAGTATTCTTCAAATTATTTTAGCATTATCATTTATCATATCATGTAGTATTTTACAAACTATTTTAACAGTCATATATCATATCATGTAGTATTTTACAAAAACCTTCAAAGGATGATGACGAGCACTCGACATATAAAACAGAACTGATCGTCCATCAAGAGCCCCAATCCGCTCGTCAAAAAAATTGTCTCTCCCCTACATAATTAAGTTTGATTAACACGTTTAATTATGGAGATGATGAGGCAAAGCTTTCATCTTGCATCAGAATTAACGGAAAAAAATAATTTTCAATTTAATTTTAAAATTCACTAATTTGATTAAAATTTATCTCCAACTTTTCAATTAAATATTGGATTCATCGACTATTAGTAATTATAAATACTAAAACTAAATATATGACTGATTAAAAAAATGTTTAGTTGATTCAAATCTTAATAATTAAAAATTAATCCTTTTAATATATTTATCAATGAAAATATCAGTCATGATCTCTTTCACTGTACTCATTTTGAATTGCATATCACACGATTTTTTAAGCGCTCTTTAATATTTATAGTTTTGTACATATCAGTATGTAATAATAATAATAATAATAATAATAATAATAATAATAATAATAATAATAATAATAATAATAATAATAATAATAATAATAATANGCTCTTTAATATTTATAGTTTTGTACATATCAGTATGTAATAATAATAATAATAATAATAATAATAATAATAATAATAATAATAATAATAATAATAATAATAATAATAATAATAATAATATGACAAGAAAAGGAAAAAAATAAAAATAAGAAGAAAAAAATTTAAAAATGTTATTGATAATAAGTTAGTATATTTTATATATGCACGAGTCGTCATAAATAACCTCAATTAAATAAATCAGATTTTTTTGTTCAATCTATATAATTAAAAACGGATCAATCATCTTATTCAATAGTTTACATATGTGATATTACACTTTATTCATAAAAGAATTGTCATGATGAAATATTTTAGTTTACGAGTGATTAAAAAAAAGAAAAAAAAGGGTTAGCTAATAATATATTAGTTGAAGGAAGCTCAAACTAAGACGAAAATAAAAAAGGAATTATAAAATATGTAAAAGGAATATTCTTTTATACTAACATCAATATTTACTTAAACTTATATATTACTTTAAATAATTAAATGCTAACATAACGGGTGACCTACATCCATATTCTTTTAGCAGCGTCAAAAATATAAATATAAAAATATTATTTTTAACGCAGCTTAAAATTTTAAAATTTTTAATAATGCATTTAATTTTACATAATATCATAATAAAAAGATTAATTTTTTTCTTTAGCAATCTATGTGATAAATTGGTTTAGATCAAAGTTATCATTAGTTTGTGTTAAAAATATAAATTTTGTTAGTCTTCTTTTACTTTCTAAATTCTCAGAGTAGAAGATTTTTACTTTTGATTTTAATGAAGTTCATTCTTGTTCGCGTGACGGGCAAGACAAAGTTATTACTAAAGTCGCTGAGTATTTAGAATATAAATATAAAATATATTATTATTTTTATAAATTTATTTATTTTTTAAATTATAAATAATACACCTAATTTAGTACCAACAAATAAAATGGAAACTTTTGATCTATATTAAGAATTATTTTTTAAGTACTAAGTGACCTTTGTAGATGGTGAAGATGATAAAATTGTATATTCGAACAAAAATGATAAAAATAAATTCGGAACAAATTAATAACTTAGAAACTCGAATTCGAGCTACTAACTTAGGATTCCTCAATTTCAAATATTAATTTATTAATTATATATGATAATTAATTTAATTATTTTTTAAAAAAATAGAAAAAAGTATTCCCCATCACATGTAGGCCCCGGCCTGTTGTATAATAATCATGTTCCTGCAATGGAAACAACGGGGCTGTTTGGTTTGGGGATAAGAGTTGGGTTAATGCTTTATTCTCATTATTTTACCCAAACAACTATGGGTTAAGCTCGTGGGTCCCATATGTAATCATTACAAGAACAAGATAAAAAGTTGGGTCTTCATGTTCAATATTATGGCAAGAACAATGTTGTTCTAGATAGGTTAAGAAGATGGGGACAGATAAAAGAAAAAAAAAATTATTCTAGAACAAAACGTTTTCATCCGAACGGGCCCAACATGTTTTCATTTTTTTTTAATATAATAATGGTACAATTTTATAATTTAGTTTTTTCGAAAATGCAGCTCCGGAGCTCATCTTGTGATTAATGGTTGAATTTATATCACTGCTTCAGCTGATTTTCATTAAAAAAACATCTATGATATAATATAAATGATAAAATAAATTTAATAAACATGTAGAATAATATAATATTATTTTTAAATATAGAGTGGCATATTCAAAAGTCACTATACTTATGACAGTATAAAATAATATTTGATAATATAAGTTAACAAGAACGACATGTCAAAAATCTTGTAAATGAGTATTCTTTTGTCTTGTGATATCTCTCGTTCTTCGTTTTCCAACAAGTTAACATAAAAAAATTAAATACCTAATTCAAAATTTGACCGCGGATCCTTTAATTTTCATTTTAAATTTGCTAATTCGACCATTGTGAACTAATAGTTGTTGGCAATGAAAAATTAATACGTGGTTCCTTTTAATAAACAGATTAATTTTTTTACTATTAAATATTATCTTTGATTAATTTGGATTATTTCAAGTCAGCGTTAACTTACAATTTTTTTTACGTATAGAAAAATAAATAATTTAAAACTTTAATGATGACACAATGATTAATTGGTCCAATTTTTTTTATTTTCCAGTACAATTGGTCCAATTTCTTTTTAATGATGACATGCGACAAACTTTAATGATGACATATGACCCTTTATCAATTTTTTTTATTTTTTTTAGAATCCATCTAATGTCATATGACAAGCGGTCATTAAAATCATCATTATAATCTATTTATTATTAATTAAGTTTTATTGGTATAGCATGGGTGTATTTCGAATTCAGAGATCGAAAGTTAGTAGGATCGAATTCGAGCTTTGAAATCATCACCTCGACTACGAAATTAATTAGATATTAATAGATCTAGACAACGGGTCCCAAGCGGATAAAAAATCCATCTATTAATTTTTTTTTCATATTTACGATTTAATTTTATAATTGTTGGAGATAGCAGATGGAGACTGATCATCCAATCCTTACTAGCGCTGATCCAACTTTCTAGGGGTATATATAAAATTTTATTATTTTGTGGGCGGTTGCCCTACCTCCATCATATATATGTTATTTTTGGAGTGGTTATGAACTCTTATGGTTTTAAACATTAATATAGTGAAAACTCTCTACGATGGTCGTGAACGTAGGAGATCCATCTCCGAACCACGTAAAATATATGCGTGTTTTTTTGTGATTCTTGTGATCTTTCTACTCTTGTTCTTCGTATTTTCCAACAACTGGTATCAGAACCACGGTGTTAGTGGACGATGGGAGCGATGACGACAAATGATGAAAATGTCAAGATTGAGAAATTTGATGGTAAAGATTTCAGTTTTTGAAAGATGAAGATCGAAGACTATCTGTATCAGAAGAAACTACATCAATCACTTTCAGAAAATAAGTCAGATACCATGAGCGACGCAAATTGGGCACTTTTAGATCGGCAAGCCCTGGGTGTTGTTAGATTGACGTTGGCTTGTTACGTCACCTTCAACATCGTGAATGAGAAAACCATAGAGGATTTGATGAAGGCGTTATCAAACATGTACGAGAAATCGTCTGCTTCAAATAAGGTCTATTTGATGCGAAGGCTATTTAATTTGAAGATGTCTTAAGGCGCTTCTATCGCGGATTACATAAATGAATTTAATATCATCATAACACAATTGAGTTTGGTGAGCATTACTTTTGATAATGAAGTTAAGACCCTAATCTTATTGTCTTCTCTACGAGAAAATTGGGGTGCCATCGTGACGGCAGTTAGTAGTTCTTCCGGATCCACCAAATTAAAACTCGATGATAGACTTGATTCTGAGTGAGGATATTCACAGAAGAGAATCTGGAGGAAATTCTGATGCGGCTCTGAGTGCAGAGAGCAGAGGAAGAACACAACAACGATGACATAGTCAAAGCAGATCAAAATCTAGATGACGAAGTCAACCAAAGCATGGCGAAAAATCTGGTGAATTTGCATGCTGGAATTGTGGAAAGAAAGGTCAAATAATGAGGAGTCAGCAAATGTTGCAACAGAAGAAATCTCAGATGCTTTAATTCGGAGTGTGGAAAGTCTAGTAGAATCATGGATTCTAGATTCTGGAGCTTCATTTCACTCTACGTCACAAATGGAGTGTATGAAAAATTATACTACTGGAAATTTCGGAAAGGTTTATCTTTCTGATGATAAACCCTTTAATGTTGTGGGAAAGGGTGATGTGATGATCTCGACAGATAATGGGACTACCTGGAAGCTGAAAGATGTTCGACATATACCAAAAATTTAATTTCTATGGGACAAATTGATACTGAGGGTTATGCTACAGTGTTTGTGGGTAACTCTTGGAAAGTCACTAAAGGTGCTATGGTAATAGCACGAGGCAATAAGTTGGATACATTGTATATGACCACATGCACTAGAAATTCTATAGCAATTGTTGACTCAAGCAATACGATCGACATCTGTCATTGTAGACTTGGACATATGAGTAAAAAGGGAATGAAAGTTCTACATAAAATAGATCGTCTACCAGATTTGAAGTTAACTGATCTTGAACTTTGTGAAGACTGTGTGTTGGGAAAGCAGAAGAAAGTCAGTTTCTCCAAAGTGTAGGATCGGAATGGCACCAAGAGGGGGGGGTGAATTGGTGTATTAAAACTTTTTCTATTCTGTTGCTCTTGTTAGACTAGGTTTAGTTATATTAGCTGAAGCATACAGATGCAAATATAAACAAATAGAAGAGAAGAGCAAAGAAAATAAACGAGCAAGCAAACACGAAGTTTGTTGACGAGGTTCGGCCGAACTCCTGGCCTACATTCCCGCGCCGATCTTCTGGAACCCGAGATCTCTAGAGATCACTGAACTCCTTCTTCAAGGGAGAAGGCTCCCTTACAACTTCTCCTTTCTTTCTCAAGAACAAGGAGACAACCTCTTACAAGTTCTCTCAAAATTCACAATCCCTTCTATCATGGATTCTTCACTCGAATCGTAGAAGGGGAACTAAGATTTTCTCGCTCAAGCTCTGGCTAACTAATTTGCTAAAGTTTTGCCAAAGTTACTTCCTAAGACTCTTGGGATTACAATAAATACTCTGCACTAACGACATAATTCTCTCACTCAAAAAAATAGTCTTTAAGTACATTACCTTCACCTACTCCTCGGTCGCCCACTGCTCCTACCTCGGTCGATCGCTGCTCTGGTGAAGTCTCCACTTGAACCACCATCTGGTGCTTCGGTCGTCCACCGCTCACCCTCGGACGTCCGAAGTTCAAGTGTTGAAGCCTTTCTCCCTCAGTCAAGCTCCTTCGGTCGTCCGCCAAACCTTTGGCCGTCCGATCTTGACATGAGTACCCTTCTTCAACTGATCACTGGTCGTCCGCTGATTCCACTTCAGCTACCCTGGATGTCCACTCTCCAGTTAAAGAATGTGGTCAAGCTCCTTCGATCGCCCGCGCTTCATCTTCGATCGACCGATCTTGACCTCCTTCAGCTTCCACTCATCTTTGGACGTCCGCTAATTGCACCTCAATCACCTCGGTCGTCCACTCTCTAGTGAATCCTTTTGTTAAGCTCCTTCGGTCGTCCACCAATCCTTTGGCCGACCGATCTTGACCTTGTTCCACCGT
>LTAE01000364.1:49792-88413 GCA_001647135.1 Pontederia paniculata | reverse complement strand
ACTCCTCCTTTGCCACGTACTCATATTATATGTGTGTATAACTGTATATATATAAACCACTTCCTCTTTTTTCATATATATATATATATATATATATATTATATATATATATATATATAGTCAGGGAGGTACAATATTAGAAAGACACTTTATACAAAAAAATTAAATATTATTTATTTATATAAAAAATATCATTATTTCTTATACAAGTGTGTTATATATTTCTTTATATATATATATATATATATTGATTATAAAAAGTTAAAGACTTTAAAAAAATAAGAACAAAAAGTAAATCTTAATAAGATTTATAACCTTTTAATCCATTATTACAATGATATTCTTATATAATTAAAAAAGAATATATATTTTAAGAGTTTAATAGACTATTAGATCTGATGATTAAAAATAAAAAATTTACTTAAGTTTCATATTTTTTATTTATTTTTCAAACACAGATCTTAAATTTGGCAGTGCATAAAATAAGGGGATACTGTCAATTTTAATTAATTAGGATATATCTTCATTAAATCTATATTTATTTTAATTATCTCCCTAAATTATTATTTATTTCTACTTGCTTCGCTAACTTATCATTAACTAACCTAAGCTATTAAAGTTGACAATTTTACCCCATCATTAAATTTTCTTTTCTTTTATTTTTTTCCCTGTTTGTATTACCCTTCGTTGTCATTCGAAAATAAAAGAAACAAAGGCTAACAAAATGTATACTTAAAAACAATAAAATGACGTACCTTTTCATGTTTTCTTTACTTTTAGATTTTTTTCATAATATATAGTTTGCAAATGATAATAAAGGATCAACAGATAATTGAATACATATAAATATAAAAGTTAACAGAAAAGTGACGAGATAAAGCGAGAAACTTTAATAGTTTGCGAGAAATAACTGATCTTTTTTTTTTTTTCATTTAAGAGATGAAAGTGAGAGCTAAATGAAATTAACTCGAAATAAAAAATAATATTTGGCTCATAAGATTTGTATGATGTATTTGAACATTCTTATGGACCATTTCTCCTTCGCTCACATGGAAGAAATTAAATCCTACTCGTTTTGTTTTACTTTTAATGCATGGCCCATTCATGCTCACGTGGAAGATATTTTTAAAAAAGAAAAAGAAAAAGGAAAAATGATGTGTTTATAATTTGAATGTGGTCAAAATACCATAAATGTGATATTTTGTCCCGTTCACAAAACTTGTAAAATGTATTTATATGTTCATTTAATAAGGTCAATGAAATGAGATAGATCACCAACCGTTGACATGTTTAATGATTATTGGACTTGTGTCTAGGTCAAAAGATGAAATTTCGTAGACACTGCCGAGCCCACGAATGTTTAGGGTTGCGTCTTCTGATTGAGCTTAGAAATCGCCCCATCAAGAAAAGAGAATATGCTAAAATTTATTTTATAATTTCAGTTTGTTCAAAATTCTAATGAAGATATTTGATAAATGCATTTAAAATAAAGTTCAGAAACACCAACAATATCTTATTTTTAATCATTTCTCTGAGAAAATATCTCTTTTATTTTAATATCACGAGAATGATACAACATAGTAAAAGAAATGGGTAACATGATACTTGACATGTGTGATTTCTTCTTATAATTTAATCTTAAAACTTTTTCTCTTCTTTATTTTTTACTATGCTCACATAGTAAAAAATAATGGACAACATGATACTATTTTTTATCACTTACAAAAGGTTTATGAATTTAAGCTTGTATCAAGGAAAGAAAATATAAATTGAAAATAAAAATACACATGAGTGAAAATTTAATTTTAAGATTTTTTTATTCATGATTGGAGAAGAGTCATTATGACACTCTTTACCGGCTCACAAAATGATTTGCTCTCTCAATATATTCCCAAAGTGATCGAGTGACCTCATTTTATATTCTCATATTTTATATCTTTATTTCTCTAGATTTTAATTTCTTTATTTTAAAAGAATTATTTTTTTACTTTTCTAATAAAATATTACTTTAAAACAAATTAAAGTTTTTTGAAAATATTCATAAATATATTAGTTATTATGTCGTGATAAAAAAATATTTTTAATAAATATAAGAACGTGAATTTCATTTTTATGTATATTTATATTATTTTATAGTTATAGATTAATTCAATAAGTTCGATGTTTGTATGAACTCAAAATTTATTCATTATCTTTAGGAATTATAACACATATAATTCACAAAAATGAGGTTCGGTGCATTTCGTTATAACATAAATGAAAATATTAGAGCCAAAGATTTTTTTGTTATGAACAATTGATAGTGTGTACGATTATTTTCGTCGTCACAAAATCATGTGAACTTTGAAACCTCTCGTTGACGACTCAAAGTCTTAAATAAGAGAGAATATAATATTGACTTTTACTTCACTAGTGCATTTATCCTTACACAATGATTGTCTCATGTCCCTTATATAGAGCATGATTTAAATTAAAGGAGAGCTCATGCAACGTGGGGAGCTCATAGGACATGTGCATGTCCCTTCATGGACATGGATGGACACGGGAGCCAAAAAAATTGGCTCATGCCTCCAACGCACTCGGCGTGTGACCTTATGTCACGCGCTACTACATGGCCCCTATATGGCCTTGTACAATTCATGGCCATGGGGCCATTGCAGGCATCTTCTACAATCTCTCACTCACATACAATAGTTCAGTGTCATTCTTTATCAATTGTTCATAATATGGCAAGTGAACCATGCGACCCACGATTATAAGCATAACATAACTACGAGAGCTTACTATTGTGTCTTATTAGGGGTGCATAATTGCTCAACAAATTGAGAGCTTTATCATGACCTGTTAGAAAAAATATGACATTCTATCGCTGAATTAGATTATGACCTATTATGTAAAACACAATCACTCAAAACAATTTGTAAGCATTGATTATAACTCACGTGGTTGCTTACAAACCCTTGAGCTAAAAATTATGGCTTACATTACATAGTTATTAAAAATTATGTACTTGATGTTTCTCAAATCAGTCTTGTTGCATAGTCCAAACACTCTGTATCTGACTCCGTAATAATTAATTTCGTATATAAAATTATTCATCCATCCCTCGCAAGGATAAAATAATAGATCAACTATATACAAAATTCTCATGCAACTCATAATAAATCTTTCTCTCACCCTCACACTTCTCAATCATAGATTAGCTACTTTCTTAGACATGACTCAACGGACCACTCACTTTTGACCTTTGAGTATCCCGCTAAAGTAGTAGACACTAACTCATCATCTTGAAATATACTAAAGAGTCTAAGGGCACACATAGACTAATAAGTCTATACAGGCTCGCACCATAATAAAGATGAATAAATTGATTTGTCATGCCCAAAGATTGATTTAGCATACTCGATTTGAAAAGACAAGTACTACATTAGAGACTCATATTGAAGAAGCATATGTCCTAATTCTACAAAATTTTACAACGCACAAACTTAAGTTCAGTCTCCCACTTCTGGTATTTGATATAAGTCCTCCAACTATTCGCCCTCTTTTGACGTCATGTTGAAGTCTCATATTTGGATACTTCTTATCATGCTACATGAAATTACCGCACTTCATTTATATTTTATCACGAACATATTGAGACGATTTTAGACCAATTCTACATAAGAAATATCTCAATATAAATTAGTTTATTTCTACTTGTTATCTCCTAAGCGTCAAAGACATTTACTTGTGTGAGTGAGCAAAGTAATGTCTAATCAACATACTACACATGCATAACAAGAACTTATCACAAAGATAATTCATTAAAAAGCAATTTTTTTATAAAAAAATATTGATTACATTTCTTTATTACATCTTACGCAATCCTAATGCATTTAAACGTCTCAGAAAAAATTCTCTAAGTAACGATTTGATGAATGGATCAACAATCATTTTATGTGTGGATATGTATTTAACCGATTTCTCCTTTTTTACTTCTTCATCTTGTACAAACTTGTACTTAGTGTCAGCTATATTTTCTTTGCAACAGTATTTTTTGTCCTTTACATAAGCAGTGGCAACTTCATTTTCGCAGTATATGACTATTTTCTTCATTGCATCATCTGTGAAGCGCAAGTGTTGAAAGAATCTCTTTAGCCATAGATCATCTTGCATTACAACTGAACATACTATGAATTTTGCTTTCATAGTAGATAATGCTACACAATTTTACTTCTTGTTACTTTATGTGATAGCACCATTGCGGAGCAAAAAATATAACCGAATGTGGACTTTCGCTCGTCAACGTTGCTTGTCCAATCGACGTTCGTGTATACAGAAAGTCGTAAGCTTCCTTCGAAATAACATAACACAAAGACAACATTATCCTTGAGGTATATCATGATTCTTTTCACTACCTTTCAATGTTGGCGTTCTAGGTTTGTCTGATATTGACTCACTAGACCTATGACATAAATATGTCTCATCGAGTACACAACATAGCATACATCAAACTATCGTCTGCATTCTCGTAAGGGACAAAGGACATTTCTTTTTTTCTCTTGAATTTTAGGACACATATTGAGAATCAAAGTTTCAGTCTCTCACAACTAGAGTATCAATGAGTTTGCAGTTATTCATATGAAATCATTGTAAGATTCTATTGATGTATGATTTCTAGGACTAAACACGGAACCTCTTGAAATAATCTTGTTGCATTTTTACACAAAATATGTAGGTTGTTTCATCTAAATCCTTCATCTTAAATATGGAAGACAATCATTTCTTAATGATGACTATGAATTCTTTGTTATTTTTATTTAATATGATGTCGTCAACATAGAATGTCATGACGACAAATTTATCATTAGACATGTAGACATACACACAATGGTCTTTTTCGATCATGTCAAATTCATACGAAATGATTGATTGATGAAATTTGATATATTGTTACCTTAATGATTGTTTGAGTTTATAAATAGATCGACATAATCTACAAATTTTGGGCTCTTTGTCATTCACGATGAAATCATCATGTAGTTTCATGTAAATTTCTTCTAATTCTCAATTGAAAAAATGCAGTCTTTACATATATTTGATACTCAAAGCTTTGTCTTTCACAAAAATAGTATCAATGAGTTCGTAATTATTCATATGAGATCGTTGTAAGATTTTATTGATGTATAATTCTTAGGACAAAGCAAAGACTATTGAAACAATCTCGTTAAATTTTCACACCAAATGTAGGTTGTTTCACTCATCATTCATCTTAAATATGAAAGACAATCATTTCTTAATGGTGATTATGAACTCCTTATTATTTCTAGTTAATAAAATATCATCAACATATAATGTCATAATGAAAAACTTATCATCAGATATGTAGACATACATATAATGGTCTTCATCGATTATGTTAAATCCGTACGAGATAATTGATTGATGAAATTTGATATATTATTACCTTAATAATTGTTTGAGTTTATAAATGAAAGGAGGCAACCTATAAATTTTGTGCTCTTCATCATTTACAATGAAACCCTCATGTAGTTTCATGTAAATCTCTTTTAGTTCTTTATTGAAAAATGCAGTCTTTACATTCATTTGATATAGTTTCAAGTCCATATGTACAATTATAGCTAGAATTATGTGAATTGAAGCGAACTTTACCATTGGTGTGAAGGTTTCTTCGTAATCAATACCCTATTGTTAGATAAAGTCTTTCACCACTAGATGAGTTTTGTGTCTCTCAATAAATTCATCTGTATTTCGTTTGATTTCGAGAACTCACTTGTTTCTAATCGTCTTTCGTCCAAACGAGAGGTCAACCAAGTCTCATACTTAATTTTTCTTTAGTAATTCTAACTCATCTTTCAGTGCATCGATCATTTTTTCCTTAACAAGTGATGAAACGTGATGCATCATATCAAGTGCATATTTTTAGGTCATATCGTTCATACATCTTTCTGTGAAGTTCGAGTCTCAAATTGTTGCCAAGTTCCAATCTTTATCAAGCACACACCTTTATGAGCTTAACCTTGTCATTCTATATATTTAGGATGTTTTGATGTTGCTTTGACCTTCTATTTCATGAACTACATAAAATAAAACTTCACACTCATGTTGGATACTGGATCACAACCCTGCACGATGATATCGTCTGACAATAGAAGATGCCAAAGATGAAAAGGAATCTGTCAGCTCATGATTGCTAGTACATAACAAATGAATCAGAAGGGAATAATTTTAGGCTGAATAGAAGGACACCTGACATATGGAGGCACCAATATAAAAGGACCAGTCAAAGCAGGAAAGAGCATCTCCTCAATCTCCAATCATTTTTTTCCTCGTATCTCTCACAGTCATTCCATGTTCCGTCATTGCCGGAAGGAGATCACCTATCATATTTGAATGACGTCACTAGAGAAGACGTCAAACGACATCCGACTTTGATCGACAACAGGAAGAACAATGAGAACTTCTGAACATTGCTCTCTTTGTTATTCGATGAACATGTTTTGTAACTAATAGGATAATCTAAAGTTAGTAGTAAGAGATGATGGATTTGAATTTCTATCTTAGTTTCTGAACTTGATTGAACTAATTTTGACTTTTGTATTTTATGAACTCAATCTTCGGTTTCGTTATTGGATCAATTGTAGTGAAGAATTTCGATTTTCTTGAGATTTGATACGATTGACTCTTGATTCGATCTTCATTCTTGATACTCTTGTTCTTCATTGGATTATACGTTCTTGACCGGAGGCGTTCGTGAAGGCAGGAGGTTGTGGTATTTCTGTATCCGGTGAACTGTGTTTGAGTCACTATCATCGGTGATTTTACATCCTTGCGACCGCAAGAAATCTCTCTTACTATCCTTAATGTTTAGGGCGTTGGAGGGCTGACCATCACATTCGCCTATACACAGTTATATGATGTGCTTCATTACTGGGACTGCAGCCCTATGGTGCATGAATTGTATGTCGAAAGACTCTCAGTTCGATAGCAACCATTTGACTATCCTAGATAGGTTTTGAGACTTCTTCACAATTCTGGTTGCGTGACTGTAGGGGAAAGTGATTTAGATCTCTTGAAAAGGAATTCATGATTTCTCTCTTCACCGAAACCAGATTTAGTATTTTAAATCTCGTGTGTTTATGTTGATCCAATCCGACATCTCCGAAATATGCTAGCTCTAGAGTTTCTTCACACCTCTAGTGTTATCTTATCTGTGTAGTCATGATTTATAGTTATCTTATCTTATTTCTGCAATCATATCAAAACCCCCTAAAAATTAGATAATATGTATTTATGTTATGTAGTCTAGATCTTTGTTACATTTACACCATTGATATTGTTATTTTTAGCTTGTGTTTAGATCGGATGTTATTTCTTGAATATTGCTTTCATCTCCCTGTGGATTCAATACCCGGCGTACTGCACATGATGTTCTGTATACTTGCAGAATATATTGTGTTGTCTAGGACTTTTTAAAATATGATATCGTCTATTAAAATTCATAGTCTTGCATTTACGTTGTCACAACCCTACTCTTAGGATGTGCTAACTTGATTATGAATATCACACGAAACACACACGCATCAAAAGACCTTAGTGAATGGTCTAAACTCAAGTTCTTCTTCTAAACTTACTTTATAAGAGACATGCATCCTTTCGATATAAAATTGTTGTCGTGGAATATTTTTCCTAATAGTCCATCAAAGTGAACTCTTTGATCCATCAGTTGGCAATATATTGCTTCCACCTGGATTAATATATGAGAATGAAGGAAAAGACTTCTTAATAGATTGATGCACATTTGATGCCAATTCAAGATCTCCATGTTCATCTAGATGAAGTGTCTTACCAATTGCCTCTGTTAAAAATATTATCTCTCTATTTTCTATTTATGCGATTGTTCAATCATCTCTTTCACCTATGAACATATAACCTCACACACGTCTTTCTTCTTGGGCCAACTTTCCATACTTATGGAAGTTGTCAAGAACATTGTTTGGGCATCCCGAGGGTGCAGGTAAGTTAGGTCAGGTTTATGAATTGTTCAAAGTTCGTAGGGAATAAAAAAGACAGACGTTGATGGTACTTAGTTTAATATATAGGTTGTAGTCAACAAGATATCTTTCTAATACGAAATCGGTAGATTTACTTATTCCATCATGGACCTGACCATATCAAATACAATGTGATTTCTCCTTTTAACAACACCATTTTGTTATGGAGTCCTTGATATTGTTAACCGCGTAACTATACCATTTTCATCACATAATTATTTGAACATATTTGAGAGATATTCACGATCACGACATGTGAGCAAGACTTTAATCTTGCGATTAGATTGATTTTTAGTCATGTTTATGAATCACACAAATCAATCCAATGCTTTGGACTTTCGAGAAATCAAATAGACCATTTTGTAGCAGTAATAATCATAAATAAATGTGATGAAGTATAAGAAATCACATCTTCATAAGATATTTATCGGACCACTATATTTGAGCGAATAAATTGCAATACAGATTATGAATGTTTTCCTACGATAAATGATTTTTTAGTTTTCTTGTGAGCTAAACATTCTTCACAATTCAGTAAGTTGATCTTAGCAAGAGAACTCACAAGTTCATCTTTAGTCAATCTGATCATTTGATCTTCACAAATGTATCCTAATCTGGCATGCAATGTTATAATATTTACATTCATGGATGATATGAAAAATAACTTATAACAACGCTTGTATTCTTTGCAATATAGAAACAATTTGGAAATAAAAACATAACATAGAGAAGTGTCATTAATTGAAATGTCAAGACATTTGAAAATATTACATCCATTATTGTTCATAGTGAGCGTGAAATTTGCAATGTCTTCATAAACCGAGAGCATGCAAGACATTACAAAGGTAATGTTATCATTTTTGTGCTAAGTACTAACTTACACATTGTTTGTTTTTTTGTCCTCAATGTTTCATATCCATTCTAGTGCCACGTTGATTTGATGGAGGAACTTCATGACCCATGGATATTGGTTTGTTGCTCTAGAATATGTGATCCACAAAGGATGGATTTCAGCAACAAGAAAATAGTTTGAAACAAAAGCAAAAGTAGTGCGATCAAGTCAAACCTTCTTTGGCTCAGTATTATAATAAGCCAAATAACCTCTAGTACTCAACTATGGCATTTTACTTTACTTTTGCCTAATTTGCCACCATGCTTCCAACATTTGAATTGGCAGTCTTGGATAGTGAATTGACCGTCAATTGAGTTTTGTTGTATTTTGCGTGACTGATGTAGTTTTCTTTTCTGGTGCTTACATTTCTCCTTTGGACTTCAACAATAGATATTGCAGTGGAGGATTGTCATTTGAGTTCTAAGAATTGGATGTCTTCTCCAAAAGTAGTAATACTTTCATCACCAATTAATCTCATGTGCAAGTCATACACTTCAAAAGTGAGTAGGCCAAAACAACTATTATGTTATAGGAGTTGTCATAAACATGCCCATATTATTGTAGCTCATTTTTCATATTCGACATTTCTTGAAGATGTTGTTGCATACTTTCATTTGTCGGCATCTTGCAATGTTCGAAATTGTCCATGAGCCAAAATATCTTGTTTGACGGGGTCAAATCAAGATGAAAATAGGTGTGCATGTTCTTCGAAGGTCATCTGGTTCATTGCATCTCAATATGACATTTGAACCCTATCTTGGTCGACAATTATGGACTTTTGTCTCATGGTCTAGTTTCATAACAAACAGATGAGAGTTTTAGTGTCATACATGTCTTAATTTATCGCAAATACTCATAAAATAATAAAGTGATAATGTTAAAAATTAGTGACATCAAGAGGTCGCTATGCACCCACTCATCTCTTCCAAGAATATCTATAATTCATTAAATTAACAATAAAATAAATCATCTATTCTATGAATTTTAGATTAACGAATAAATCAAAATCATCGAAACTCATTATGTGTGACATATTTTATTATTTTTATTTGGCTAGGACAATCAAGCATGGTGCAACGAGAGCACTTCCCCGAAGGGTGCCAATTAAGTAATACACTCATTCTTGTCCTCGACACTAAAACATAAAAGATTGTGTAGTCACAATCACACATAATTCTATTTTTAAATACTACATTGATAATATAGCAGATTAATTTCTTAGAATTTTTCTAAATATGCATTCTCGTGTCACGCACCACTCGATAAAAGACATTAAATATTGTAACTATAATGAGTTTCTAAACGTCTTAGTCCTACAAAGAATTACTCTTATGTTTCAAATTGTAGGTGTTTATATTATATCTTTGTGTAATTAGACTAACTAATTATAATTTTTATTTTTTTCATAGATTTCAAAGTTTTATTAAACAAATATTGGCATACAACATTTTATTTTTATGATGAATATACAAAAATTGGTTTCACAAAGAAATTAAAAGTGTCATCCAATTTCAACACATGAAATTAAAAAAATTGTCATTGATAAAGAAATTAATTCTAGCATGTAGCATGCTTTTGTTCCAACAAGAATTAATTTATTATATAAATTTAGTAGATAACTAAAAGTTATAATAGCATACTATTTATATTCATTTACACAAAAAAATATTTTGCATGATTATTAGTGCATAGTCAATTTTACTTTACAATAAGTTTCATGCATATTTTAGTTGCATAAAGAAAATTTCAATAATTGCATAACATCATATGATATATCTTGCAATTTAAATATGCATATATTGCAAAATAATAACTAAACATTAATTATTATGAATGAATCTCTATTTTTTCTAATTTTCGGTAGTACTAGAATAATTTTCAATCATTTTCATAATATAAGAATGTGTGCATTATCAAATTATGGCAATTTTAGCAACCACAAAAAATACTATAAATATCTGGAAATAATATCTGAAGATTTATATGAAAGTTTTCTCAAACTTTTATTTTTTTGAACATTATACGTGCATAAATAAATTTTATAAAAAAATTAATAATTGCATAATTACAAATTTGCAATTAACAATAAGCACAAATTATCAATAATGATATAAAGATTAGAAAATGTTTTTGAATATTTTTTATTTTTTCTATTTTCTGAAAAGTAAATTTTACGTCATTTTTCTTCTCTATTTTTATTTTTTTCAAAAAAGAAATTGCTTTTTCCTGAAAGGTCCACTAACACTGTCAAATAGGTCGCCTCGCAGTGCCATGTGGGCCCCATGCTCGCAGAAGATGTCATTGACCTGTATGTGCGTGGTACGCAAACCACTTCATACTAGGAGTCAGATGGCCATGTATCACATTCTGATGGATCAATTTTTCCATTTTTTTTAAAAGAATAGATTATTAAAAAAATTGAAAAAAAAGATATTTCTACTAAATCATGATGTCAATTAAAGGAGATCAGAAAAATATGTAGATAGTAGAGTCTGAGTTGTGAGGTTTAGAAATAAAAAAGTTAAGGGTTAAAAAATACGTGGAGCAAATTCAGCTCCACATGTATGAATCGTCGTCAGATTTATAATGAAGATGTCAGATCTTTATCTTCATTTAAAATGAAGGGTCACATGTGTTGATCTGAGTTCTTAATTACAGATCTGATGATAGTCTATACATGTGGAGCTGAATATGCTATACATATTCTTTATTCCCAAAAAATTAATAGTCTCAAATTCGAATTTTGCGTTAATATTTTTTTTAAGAGTTTTATCTTTTTGAATTAAATTAGTCAAAGAGTTAATAATCTTGAATACTCGCGGGAAATTAAAAAAAAATGATGCAACATGGGGAGCTCATGGAACATGTCCATGTCCCTTCGTGCATGATCTTGTCTGACGCGCTAGTGCATGGCTGTTACAGGGCTGTGCACAATGCAGGTCCATTTGTAGGCATCTCCTACACTATCCTATGAATCCACTATGATGAAATGCCTTATGCGCGACGTCATTTTGGAGTTGGACTTTAGAAACCTGGTGGACATCTTAAATGGAAAGGCTCAAGTGTCATGAAAACTATGAAACATTGTACATAATAAATTTAACCTGATTACATTCTTTGAATCATTCATATGTGTACATTGCTTTAGGGAAGCAAACGCAGCAGCAGACTATCTAGCAAACATCGAAAGACTGATAGAGTCTGATCTCTTTTGGACGGAAGATCCACCTCAGGGCCTTTCGGATATTTTGTGTAATGATTCTCGCGGCTACGCCGTCATTAAATAATTGAAATATCTTTTCCAAAAAAAATATCTTATGCAAACGAACTTATTCACATCGAGCTCATGTACTTATCAAATATTTTTTTATTAATTTAATAATTAAATCTTTGTTTGCTAATAGCTAACCGTTATCTAACAAAACTTTTAAAATGCATTTACTGTATTATCTCTTAACGTTACCTAACAGAAATATTATCACCTATTAAATTATCAATAATGTGCATTACTCTATTTACTATATATAAGTAATCCAAGTGATAATTTAAATTATCATATTTATTTATATAAATAATTACTAAAAAATATATATCATTTTATCAAAATACCCTTTATAAATATTATTAAGTTGAAAATTTTATATTATTGAATTAAAATTTATCAACTTAAATTATAAACTCGCAAATAATGTATTTAAGTAATTAATACCCTTAAAATTAAAATAATAATAAAATAATCTTTATAATTAATAATAATAATTCATAAAAAATATGAGTCTAACTAATAATACTTATAAATAATAATTAGTGCTATATTTTAATTCATAATATGATCATAATAATATAATATTATTTAAATAATATTTATTATGGTCATTAATTTATATTATTATTATTATTATTATTATTATTATTATTATTATTATTATTATTATTATTATTATTATTATTTGTGTTGTTATTATTATATGATGATTTATTTATTACGTTATGTTTCATTTATGAACTATTTAAAAGGGCGAATATGGAAATTAATATAAATAAGATTAGTACTTGGATGATAATCTGGATAGACATCTCCAAGTAATGTGGATTACCACTTCATAGATAATTGGGTAATCTGATGGATTCAGATAATTTTAAGTTTAGTAATCTACAAAGATTATCAAGAGGAAAACGTCCTTTATTTCTTGCATAATCACAAAACAATAACGTCTGAAACAATGTCGTTGGTATTGATACATGTTTTAGACGAATAATATGTACGGTTCTCTTAAATGTAAAATATTAACGCTTTAACTTGGAATTGGATTGATATTCTTTTAATTTCATCTGAAAATGATATCTCGATTCCAATGAGATGTAGCTAAGAATAATATTTTAATTAATTAAACATTTTTCGAATACGATATTTTTAGTGTCATCTATACAATTTGACAATCATTTATTTCACATAATACTGATACACAGACGTCGTCAAGTTTTCATGTGAATCTGTTTTCATTTAAACATTATTTAATTTTCCCTTGGAAAATACAAACAAAAAATACAAAATGAAAAAAACTATTAAAAAAAGATTCCATGAGCGGAGTTTTTTTTTGTTCCTTGAGGGTGAAAAATAAGTTGACCAACGAAGTAATAACAATTTTAAGGACATTAAAAGTAAGACAATTTATAGGAAACATGAAAATAACCCTTTAATATAAATTATTGACATTTTTACAAAGAATGCAAACGCTTTAACAATAGAGTTCATATTTTTTGCTACTTAAATTTATTGAGAAAAAATTACTACGCATCGGTAGGAAGTGTCAACTGCCGTCATACATGCATGAAAATTCCATTTCTCCTCCTTTTAGCATAAAAAAACATTATGTATAAAGTAAGTATAAACATTAGATCATGAATATGCAATTCTTCCAAAAAAAATTATAGAGATATATAAACTCAACATTAAATTAAAATTCAACGACGGATAAGGGGTGAAAACCGAGAAAAAAATTAATTAAGATACTTTGGATAATAGCATAATGTCATCATCAAAATAAAATTAATTTACCTATCAAATCGAGATTCATCAGACCATGAAAAAAATTCTTGTGATCAAAGTACAACATTGGCTGGTTTGTCATCCAAATTATTCATATTGGCTGGCAAATAAGATATCATTTTCTTGTCTGTTGATGCCCACCAACTATTCTCTTTATGTAGGACATCAGAATCTTCCAAGTAACATGACCCACAAAAATGGTTCAATATGGTAAGTTTAGGTGTTTCCATGTGAAGGAGAATGGAAAACCCAAAAGTAATTGTTTCAGACCAGAGTCCCATATACAGATTGAAACACCAGATCGACTTCTAGAAGCAAAAAGTAACATGTTCTTGCAATAATATACCCACATTTCTATAAAAAATGATGACTGTCACATCACCTGACTACGACATTGCATCGGAACAGAATCACCACCACTTTGCAAAGTCATTGTGTTCATCATAATCATTTCATGTAGCATCTAAGCCTGTAATGTTGATATATAGTTGCTCTGAAGGAGGCTCATACAAGGAAAAATAAAAAGACATTTTGTAGGCCAACAGAAAGTCCTCAAACAACAAACCTCAGAGACCAGATGAGAAAAGTGTCATCTTTTTACTTATTTTTCCAGCCGATGCAGCACCGATTCTGCAAATATCTGTTGCCTGAACATGAAGCAAAATAAAACTCAAGAGCTTTGAACACCACTGTGCTTGTTTTGTAAAGAAAGCATATGAATTAACTAATTAATAGTTAGAATATAACTTAATCGGCACAGGGGCCACTGGCTGGGATATGAAATCGCTTTAACTTATCTTTCCATATTTACACAATGCCCCTGCTTTCCTTTTATTTTATTTTTTTTATTTCTGCATTTATACTTCACTTTTGCCTAAAAATTTTAAATGCTGCATACTTGCGCTCTGTAAGCTTTGGACTGGGTCGGAAGTACTTCAAGTATCCATCCCAAGGAACCTTTTTTAGACCGGCTCGAACTGAAATCATGTCTCTCACTCTATAGCATAAAAGGAATGAGACAGATGTTATTGTACCACTGATGATGAAGTGAACATTATTTCTCTATTGCATAAAGAACAGACTTTTACCTTTCAGCGAACTCAATAGGTGTCTCTCCTTTCTTTATGTACTGCGGTTCTAGGTACCAAACATCACAAACAACAGCCCATGATGTCATCAGCTGTGCCAAGTGTGTTGTAAAAGATTGCCTGATATAATTGTTGGATAATTAGCACAATGCTAACATGAAAATTTAAAATTATTAAATTAGTGTAGAAAATCATTTTGGATGAGGAAAGAAATCATTATTGGGTAAAATCTAGAAAACATTCTTGCAGAAAACTATTACCCCTGAGCTTGTCAATAGAATCACAATCACTTTTGCCTCAAAGAGAAAAAAAAAATACTAGAGGGTTTAATATACCTGCTGCGAGAGTATCTATAGATCCTGCTCCATGTTGATACATGCTCAGCAGGTACATTTTTTCCAATATTCAATGATAGAAAGATCATGCTAGGAACACCTATCCTACTGTGAAAATTTTAAATGCCTATTCCACCCTTGCCATTGGCACTGGTGATGGGTCTTCCTCATTCACTCACAGCAAGCAAAACTGAAATAAAGCCCTCAGGGATTGATTCCACATTTCATTGAAATTTACATTGGCACACACTACAAAGACAGTTAATTTGCTTTCCATCTAGTGCTGAACAAAATATTACATCCTATCTCTGAAAAAATGTAGTAACAAGAGACAAATTATAAGCCATTAACAGAGTCAAATCCACCAAATGTCAGTCAAAACCCATGACTTGAGATAATAAATGTTTTTATGGTACTGACAGGTCAGTTTTTTTTTTTTAATTTTGAGATGGAACAAGTGATAGCCTTTGATCCACAAGACAAACAAGAATATGGTCAGGAATTGCCATAAAATAGAATACTGTATAATTATTTAAGTATCATTAATGTGATTCTTACTTTTTACTATTCCAGAAGGCATCCACGAAAATCTTGTTATACTTGATTGCTATAGGGCATACAGCACATCCAAGTTCAAAAGCACCCTGTAGATGACAAATCACAATAATTAAATTAAAAAAGATCAATTCAGACTACAAGATCCAAGGAAATTAAAGCTTAAACAAAATGTTGAGCCCATAAACTAGCAGCATGAGCAAAAGATATTTTAAAGCTGTGCAACAAAGCTTTTTTAAGATCATGGTACATAGTGAAATAATTTTGAAATGGTTGATCTTAAATTTTATTCATGCTACCACCATATTGAAATGGATGATCTTAACTTGTGATGAGCAATTTTGCGATGGCAAGACCGCATTGAAATTGGCATGCTCTTAGAGTGAAGTTAACATTTACTTATTATTTGACCATTGTAGCATACAAGTCTCAGACCTTTTTTACTGATTATTTACAGGGTTAACTTAAGATTTTTTCCATCTCTGATTAACATATATTTTCAGAAGACCATTCACTTTGGGAAAGGAAATTAGCATGCTCTTATCAAATGGTCGGCGAATGACGAAACTGGGAACTGAGAACAATAAGGAGACAATAATAGAATCCTACAATTAAGATGAAAAGAGGAGACAGCGCATCTTCGAAAAGGAGAAGAGCTGCTAATACTGTATGCCCTTGTTATGACGTAGCTAAATTAATGTGGCTGATTTGCCATCTTAAAAATTATGTGGAAAATCAGCAATCAAGAGTGTTTCAGCTTTGCATTCCTGTTATAATTATTTTCCCCTGGAATAAGTTCGTTCTTTACTTCTCCAGGATCATACAAAAAGATATATTAAGCTCTTAACAAAAAAATCTATAAGTGCCAGAATTACATGGTATACCAATTTGGTCCCGAGGTAAGGAATAAGCCGTTCTTGAATTTTGAATGAAAAAATGTCAGGCAGCAAGACCAGTGTCTCTTTGAACATAAAATTTATATAAAAAAACAAAGAGAGATTTCTAAGATTCAAGATCACATGACAATCTTATTCCAGGGGAACACATTGCAACTATTGCGCAGCAAGGAGAACAAGCCAAGCAGTAGTTCACTAACTTGAGCAGATTTTTTTTTTTTTGAGAATAACTTAAGCAGAAAGTTGGGGGTTTATGCTTATTGAAGAAAATCAATGATATCAAATCTTACCTTCTTGAACATAACAGTATAATGGTTGTTCACACACGTTCCTTCTGGGAATATCAGAAGAGGATTGTTGTCAACTCCTTGAGTATGTTCTCGTAACCTAGGAGAAACATTTGGCAGCAAATATTAGCATATGGATGAGAGATTCAAATCTTCAGCCAAATATATATTACTTTCTTGCCACAACTTCCCGATCCTTGGCCTCAGTGCGGTTGAACCAAATACAACCAAGACTTTCCAAAATGGTGGTTTGAATGAACCCTAATCATGAAACAAACCAGGACATTAGAGTTGCATTAATTATCTGTACCTAATAGATAGCACTTTTGAAATAGGAATTCCTTGAAAGCAAGGAGACCGCGTTCTTACCAACCCAACCAGGATGCTTTTGCATTATAACCGCAAATGCTGTCATCTGTTCTAAAATGATGAAATCTATCATAGATGTATGATTGGCAATGAAAACCTGATTCAATTAAGTATATCACATCAGCACAAGATTAATTAACTCCACAAAAATGTTAATATTTCAATAACACAAAGAACCTGCTGAGGTCTTATGCTAGGGCGAGGTCCATGATACTTGATCACTCCTGTCCATGAAGCAACAAACACAGTGCACATCATCTCAACCAACTTCCTCTGAAAAAAGTCATATGTTAAATACTTCATAAAGTATCCTCAAGCACCAAGAAGTAATCCGGAGAAGAAGCTTTCAAATGAATTTAGAACATGGATATTGATCAAAATTCAAATGTGTAAAGTGAATCATTTGTATACATAATATGAGGAAGATTTGATGGTTGCACCAAACCTTTAATGTAAAGAGAAAATAATAGATATAAAAAAGAACCATTTTTTAGAATTAGGAGAAAATCATTGTCTGCTACAATGACTGCAATGAAAACTCTTTAA
Organism: Pontederia paniculata; assembly: GCA_001647135.1. NCBI lineage: Eukaryota > Viridiplantae > Streptophyta > Magnoliopsida > Commelinales > Pontederiaceae > Pontederia > Pontederia paniculata. Next base: position 70,338 of record LTAE01000364.1, on the reverse strand, counting down.
TACCAACAAGATACCTTATTTCTTTCTTAATAATGCTTCAGGCAGATTTAAGAGCTATCCAAGGTAGGATTTATGCCTCTAATTCCTTAACTTCAAGAATACATTAATTGTGTTGTACATAATTTACACAGAAAGGATTAAAGTTTAATCAAACTGCCTAAATATAAGATTGGAAGGCAATCAGACTGGTTCAACTAGGAAATTTGAACATATTTAATGAAAAAATTGTGCCTGGTGGTATAATCCAACACAGATCGGTGCAATCCAATACATACTGGTAATTTCAAGTTCATTACCTTGCTAAGGTGACAAAAAAACTTGCTATCTGAGTTTCAAATTTTCAATACCATACTGACACCCCAGTGTCACACCTTGTGCTTCTAGTGAGTTGACCTTGACACGAGGTGGAAATTGCATAATGTCAAGATGTCCTACAATTATAGTTTGAAATATGTTTCACCTTATGTGACTTTGGATTTAGATCAAGCAGTCTAATGCAACTACAGCCTGAAAGTAAACGTACAGAACATGTTGACTTTTTTTGAACTACAGCATGAACTTTCTGGGTTAGGAGGAAAATTATCCAATGAGATGGATACATCATATGCAAGTTTTGCTAATGATAGACACTGGACACTAAAAGTGTCCAATGGAATGAATGCAGCAAAGCAACCACAAGAAAGGAGCAATAATTCCAGAAAGAGGTAATATCGAGATGAAAAAGTAACTGTAATCATTCAAGGGTTTGACTATAATAGAAAACAAACCTCTATTTTGCGCCTTAACTTATCATGTCCTCTTAAAAGAAAATGTACAGGGAAAAAGGCTGCAAAGAACACCATCCACCCTGCAGCTAAGGTTGCAACTCTGCAACCACCAGAAAAGTTGTTAGTTTCAGTTGAAATAAGGGAAAGAGCAAGCTGTCAAATGCTCATTACAAGATATATTACATAAAATTTTGTCAAGTCAGTAGAAACTTAACAGACGGACATGTAGACAAAAGTGAATGAAGTGAGAACTCTAGTTCTGAAATTATTACTTACAAATCTGGCAACATAAGAACAGATACAACAAACTACTACAATGACAAGATAATAGTCTCCAATTACAGTATAGTATACACTGAAGAACTTCTTCAGAAAATAAATGAAATGCACCAAAGAAAAAGGAATAGAAGTCCTTTGGCTACAAAAAAATTGTTTACAATTAGCATAATCAATTTTATGAAATGAAAGTATCAGTACCTCAGGGGAAACAGGAAACCATATCTGACGACCAGTCCCAAACACCATAAAGGGAACAAATAAACATTCCAATTCCAAGGTTCTGGAGGATTTGACTTAAAACAGCGGGTGAAGGAATCCTGACAAGAAATAGGAAAAACAAAGACATAAACATGAAGCTCGTAGTCGTTTATGAATGGTCTAAACATAACTGAATAACTGGTACCTCAGCCTGCTCTAGCTTTCTTCCTTATCATTTAATTAAGGAGAAATGTGTCAAAACCAAGATGAATATTAAAAACTTCGGTAATATATTTGGTATAACAACTATCAACAGACAGAGGAAACAAGATCTAGGCATTCTGCAGTCTCCAAAAGGACCAACAATGTCCCGAGCCAAACATAGAAGAGTTCCATCACCTCGAGTGAATTCTTTTTTTTCGATTACAAGGGAGGCCCACGAACCTAGTGCAAAGAAAGGTACTAGAGAAACAAGGACACAATTTTCATGGTGAGAATCAAACTCGAAACTTCTTGGTCCACAAGTCCAGGTGTGTGCCAACTGCACTAAATTCATGTTCTCAAGCAAATTGTTTTTTACTATTAATTTACTTTCTCTTCTACCCAATTGCAAGAAGTTTCGTTCTACTAGACATTGTGAACACAGAAGTTGCAGAATGCCAGTTCTTCTTCCCCCTCGTTTCTCTCTTTCTTCAATTTTTGGGTTGAAAACAAACCCTAAGCCGTCGGGCATAAACTTTTCGCCATGCAAAGCATCTACCGAATAAGAAAAAAAACCTAAAACTTTGCTTGCATTACTCATCAAACAATCAAGTTCCTAAATTTTCTACATCCAGTGAAATCAAAAGCACACATTGAAGCGGAAACGGGGGAGAAGAGAAGAGAGAGCTCACATCGATGATGGCGCCGGCGGCCTCCGTGAGCGTGGGAGAAATGTCGAGCAAATCCCTCCTGATCACACGTAACAGGACTTACATCAAGAAATCGACCTCAAAAAAATCCAAAAAAAAGTTAGAACAACATGAGGACGAAGATTTGCGCACAGATGAAGCTTCTTGGGCGAATCCTCGTGGATGGAATCGGAAGGGAGGTAGTCCTCGATGTTTGGGCGATCAAGGTCCATCTCCGAGCTCGAGACTCCCAATCCGGCCATGGCGGACGAGTAGCACAAAGCTCGCAATTTTTTCTCTTTCTTGCTCTGTTTTGAATTCCTCGTCTACTTGACACATTATTATTATTATTATTATTATTATTATTATTATTATTATTATTATTATTATTATTATTATTATTATTATTATTATTATTATTATTATTAGAATTTAATGTTTATTATTATTATTATTATTATTATTATTATTATTATTATTATTATTTGTTTCCCAAGTAATATAAATAAAAGAAGAAATAAAGTAGCATAAAAGGTTTAAGGTTCGGATTGAATTCACTTTTTGGTTCGAAAATATAATCAATGAGGAAGACAGATTTTTCCGGTCTCTGCTTTAGTAGATAATATTTGAATTTTTTTTAAAATAATAAATTAAATTTAATCAATATTATAATTATTGGATAAAAGTTAACATTAAATTTTAAATATTTAAATTTATAAGAATACTAAATTGCACAGAACTATTTCATTATAATAAAAAAATATTTATGAACCAATAAGATGAATAAGTAAAAAATTTAAAAAACGAAAAATAAAGTTCACATTTTTTGGAGTGGGCTAGGTCGGATCGATTTAGATTAATTAAAAATCATCTAAAATTTTCCTATTAGTTTGAATGAATTAAAGAATATTCTTAAATTCAAAATATTAAGATTATTACACATAAAAAATAACTCATGCTCCTAACTCTTACATTGACCAATCTATTTGGTTTTGGTTCATTTCATCGTCCATGCTCTCCATTGCCTCCTGGCCCTCATAGGGGGCCATCGGCGGCCGCCGGCGCCGCCGTCTGATCCCTTCGGCATCAAAGAAAAGGTTGTCTTTCGTGTAAAATGAGACTCTTGGAGTGGTGGAAATAGGGCACCAAAGAAAAGGTTGCCTTTTCTTGAACTTTTGAACAGAATGTTAATTCTGTTCTGGTATTGGTGCAACTCTAAATCTGAATAGAATGTGCATTGCAGAAACAGAGCCTTGCCATGACTCATAAATGAGATAAGAACATTTTTCTTCTCTATTACAATAACAGCAATGATACAGTTCATGCATTGTCTATATGTCTAACCAATTGACTGTAAAAGCAATAATTATAAATTAAAATCTCAAAAACATCTGGAGAATGTTATAATTAGAACAGATGCTTCAACCTATTTACAGAAGAAAAATGCTTGGCCAAGGCCAAGATATGATACTCTCATGGGAATAAATGAAAAGTCAAGCCGACGACGATAACTTTGCCTCAACAGCTTCCTTCAGCTTCCTCCCAAGTGCATATGCAAGTGGAGGTGGCACAGCATTGCCGATCTGCCTGTGCTTATTTTGTATGTTACCCGAAAAAATGTAGCCATCTGGAAAACCCTGCAAACAGATATCACTGATGTGAGAAGGACTTTTGGAAAAATGGCTACTGTTTCAAGAAATTTAACTCCACTGAACTTTGAAATGGAGATGTACAGCAACAAGAAATTTTTGTGCTTACCTGAGACCTTGCACATTCGCGCACTGTCAGTATCCTATCTTGATCAGGATGAAAACACATGCCAACTTTTCCCATGGGCTGGGGGTCTGTGATTGAGGTAGGAAAATTGCCTTCCCAATCCAACCTGCCATAGAGCCCCTTCCATTGGTTGTGCCTCTTGGCTGTGTTCGGCAAGCACCAAGGTATCATGTCCACCACTTGCCCGGTTGACAGCTTGACCTAATGTTTAATGGCATTTCAGTCGTTAACTCGCATTCATATGACATCTCATCATACATTACAAGCTCAGAACTAATAAGAAAACAGAATGGTATACCTTTTCGTCAGGGAGATCGCGCCAGTCGGCACCAGGAAGCTTTGGGATGTGTTGGCATCTGATCAGATTTAATTCGTTCATTTCCTTAGATATGTGGTCATTTAGAACAGACATGTTGCCTCTTATTTGCTTCTGGAACCAAGATATAGGATCACTTCCATACTACAATAAGAGAAACAACAAAACAGTTAGCAGCAGAAACAGAGAGGAAGCCGATCAAGACATGCATATAACAATTGTTGGAATATTACATCAATTGTAGGCTTGGACGCTCCATTCTGAACTGGTGGTAGATCCCCAATGGTATCACGTACAGTAATTGAACGAAATGGTGCCCCTGCAGAAGTACTCCGAACAGCGGCATAATGTGAATCACCAGGCATAGATATTTTCAGTTCAGACCCAGCAAACACATGCATAGGTTCTGGCCACTCAGGAAGAATCTCTTCTGGAGCGGCTGCCCATATAAACGCTCTCTTCCTCGATTGTGAAACACCAAATGCCCCAGCCTCCAGTATTCCAAACCGCACCTAAGAAAAAGGATTCATTTTGCTTAACACAGACTAATACACAACTGAATAGTCATTTTTTCAGTCCAACAACAAGGATAAATTGTTTCGAAAAACAAAAAAGTCAAAAGATGTACCTGATATCCCATAGCTAAAAGTGAAGCAAGAGCCAATCTGAATGTTTGTCCTTTGTTGAAAGACACAAAGTTTCTAACATTCTCCAAAAGGAAAAACTTTGGCCTGAAATATTCAGCGAAGGATAAAAATGCCAATATCATTTCGCATTGTACTTTACTCCATGTGCCATGATTGAACCTATTCATTCCAGAGAAACCCTGAAAGAAGAGCAATATGTTAGTAGAAAACAGGACCCTTCTTTTTAGATAGAGAATAGATAATCCTAGCGAACAAGAAGTTTGATTACGCCACTGAAACAAGCTGATGATTGTTAAGAATCAGGTGTAATAGCACAGACCTGACATGGAGGACCTCCATTGATGAAATCTACTTCACCGGGAATTGGCAAGTTCTTTAGTTTCTCCTCGCTAAGGGCAGATGCCATCTCGGCAGCTTCAGATGTTGAGATGCAGTCATCCAGGTCACCACATTTCTCCATAATTGCTCTACATTATAAATTAAACACTATAAGAGAATGATAATGTAATAAACGATCATCTTGAATTCAAATTCCAAGAGATAAATGAGTATTTAAGTTCCAGAACTATTTTACTTTGATTTGGGAATGGGCATGAAAACTTATGCAATAATGACTACTGGAGATAGTTCACAGAAAACAAATATTCCTTATTACCTCAAGATAACATTGCAATTATCGACAAACACTGTGCTTTGGGGATGATTATAACTAAAAGCTTCACCAGCTGGCTCTTCATATTCAATTGCCCATTTTGTAAACGAAACACCTGACAACTCAAAATATTCATTAACTCATATCTGAACACTATTTTTACTCAAGAATGTTCAAGTCTGAGAGTTTACCAGATTGTTGCAGCCCTTCTGACAAGCCACCACAGCCAGCAAATATATCTAAAGTAGCCAATCGGTTTTCTCTGAGTTGTTCATCAGGATTATCTTGCTTTTGTTCATCACACTTTCCTTTCCCTTTTTTCTTGGTTGCGCCAGGGGAAGCTCCTTTTCTTTTTAGGGGCACAAGCTTCACATTGGCAGGCAACTGCCAGACAAAATATTCAAGTGAATAAGAAGGGTGAGAAATAAAAGCAGAAAATAAAAGACAACTGAGTACCTGATTAAGGGATCCTTTGATAGAGTCATAAGAATATTCACAAAAGAATACATGGTCAATGACCACAGGTAATCCCAAATCAGGAATATCACATTTCTTTAGGATTTCACATTTTCCTTCTATCATTTCAGCAGGAACAGAAAATGTCTCATCACTATAATAAACCTGGATGTCAAGACCCCAAAATATATCAGAACAATCGTCATGAAAGAAAACTTAATAGAAAAGAGAAAGCAAGACTGGAGGTATAAAATATGAGATCCCTTGAATTCAGCAATATATAAACAAACACTTGCAATATGGAGACTTACTTCTCTGATATCTGAACTATAGGCTTTTACTGTTGAGATATCATCTGGTCTGTAATATCTTCTAACGTTCAACTGGGTTGATCTTGGTGTTGCTTGCTTAGGCAAAGCACAAGTCTGAATCTCCAGCAACTGGCATATTATGTATGGTTTGAGTCCTACATTTCTGCCAGCTTTGAATGTTCCACGGTCCTCTTCCTTTTCCTCATTGAGAAATTGAGGTCTGATGTACAGAAAGTCATGAACATTGTATTCTTTATTCTTAAAAACAAAACTGGTATTGGAGGACAGCACAAACTGATCTACTTGCAGAGCTTGTTGTTTACAAGAGCTGCAAGTACCAGTTCCGAGGCCTAAACTGTCATTAGGAAGAGTGAAGAAACCTCCTTTCTCAGGCAAGTATAAGCTTTTACAGTAGTACTCCGTAGGTAGTCCTTTCTTCTTCCTTTCCTCTGCCTTTGCGCTGTCTATTTTATCAGCATTGGCATATTTTTTTCTGTAGTTATGTCCCCAGGAACGAGAGCGAATATCAATAGTTACAGCTTCTTTAACATCTGCTAGTTCAATTTCCAGACAGTCATGCGTAAGGAATAACTCCCTCTCATCGGCTGCATTGCCAAGAATAGTATGGCATCCTCTTTTTAATATCCTTCCGTGCACGATTTTTCTACCATCATTATGCTCAAACATGTATTCTACAAAAAGAATTGTTGGTTCTTCATCTGAATCATCAGCTTCTATCGACACACCTCCACCAACTGTAATAGGACACCCATGAGCTAATGCACTCGCATGGAGAGACTCCCCAGAATACATGGTGCCAGTCGGTTCATCTTCCCATGTCAGTCCCCCAGAATCAGATTTAGACCTATGTGACATGTTCGCTGATTGTTTCTTAGAGGCTTTTTCTTCTTGGAATGTCAAATTCTCATCATCCACATCCTCCTCATCATTATCTTCCTGTTCCTCCTCAAGTTCTTTAGACTCGAGGCCATCGCCATCTTTTGTATCTTCTGGAAAGAAATTTGTATAATAATCTGCCCAAATCTTATTCACTAGTCTTGTTGTAGTAGCACGCATAACTTTCCTCTTGGATAAAGCAGGTCCCATTGTAGCACTGGGGTTTAAATTTGCTTCCTTTTGCACCACCACCTTTTTTTTCATGGCAAGTTTAGTGTGACGTCTCTGTTCCATCTTAACTGAAAGGCCAATAACGAAAGCACTCTTCTGAATCATCTCATCTGGGTATTCAGAAAATTGTTGAAGGATAATCTGGCCATGCACAACAATGTATCTCTCAACAGATTCTAAATTTGAAGATATGTATGCAGGATGGCCCTTGTCAAATTCTGAAACTTTCTTGATCACATCTGTAAAAGATAGTTTTGAGACCCTGCTTTGTTCTTTTAACAAGGTAATGATAGCAACAGCAAGCCTTGCAGTTTTAAGGATCGTTTCGTACCAAGGAGCATATTGCTTTGTTGGCTTCTCTAGCCTGTACCTGTAATCAGGAAGCATAATGAGAAATGTCAATGGAATAAAGCAGAACGAGTAGTTTACCAACAGAAGTTACAAGTATCACCGCATAAAGGTTGCAGGATTTCCTTGATGGCTAAAATAGTTAACATAATATTCTATAAGTGCAACATAGTTCTAAACTATGTACGCTATAACATTTCATAAGTGAACAATAAAAATAAGGTTGCGGCGACCGAATATAAGTGCTAAATTACTCTGTTGCATCTTCGAGCTAAGAAATGAAATAATAGACGGACGAAAAAATTCCAAACAGTAGCAGTTTTTCAAGGACAAGAAAAAAGATACCATGCCACATCAGTTCGGATTGAGATGAAAATCATGGAAGATCCAAACTCAATCATCCACTCTTTAATTGAGCTCAAATAGATTGGAACCCCTTCATCACTACTCTTAGATGTACTTGAAGAAGATTGACAAGGCTCAGCGTCCAGAAAATATCCACTACCATCATCCTCTCTCATAAGCCCAGATCCGAAAACAGTTACATCCACTTCAGCACATGGTTTCATTGGGATGAGCTCTAGGGAGATAAGCCTGGAATCTGAATTATATAAAGCCCAGTTGTTGAGAATTCTTCGAGGAAGCTCAAGGTAAGACATGTCAAAATCTGTCTCAGAAAAGATGTATTCATCCATTTCTAGGACAGCAGGTTTGTAATATGCAGGCAAAGGATAGTCATTAGCAATCTCAGCTTCACTGATCTTAATGTAGACATTCTTGGCAGTTGCTCCTCGACGACCATTTCGCTGCCTCAATAGCTTCCAGTCTTCTTCTTCCTGCAGAAGACGTGCCAATTTTTCATCCTCATTTTCAACAACATCTGTAATTCCCCCTTCCTTGATTTTCAAGCTCCCATTCGAAGTAGCTGGAGGCAACCTGCTACATTGTACTCTATTTTGGCATTCATCTCTTAAAGCCAACAATGTTGGCAGTGTGGCAAAATGTACATCAAGGTTCTCTGAACTCTCATCCAGCCCAATTAGTTGATTGTATATGAATTCACCAAGAGAGATGACAAAATCTTTACTGGTCAATCCACCAGAGAACTTCTTATTCCAACTCAGAGAACGTATTACCCCAGCAAGCAACTCGTCAAAACTCATGTCTGGATTTCCACCAACACATCTGGCTAACTTTCTGTAAACTTCGATGCAGATTCGAGCCTTTACATGAAAGAGATCATAAAACTTCTTGTAGCTGCCTGCAGGTTTAACACATTCATAGTCAGCATTTTCTGTAGAGAGCCAAACTACTGGTGAGCCTTCATCATAACCAGAAATTGACCAATTTTCTATCCGACCAAACCCTTCACATTTTACTCCCCTGTCTTTGTCTTTTTCTAAATCATCATCCATTGGCATAATAAGAGCAGTGATAAAGCAATCATCAATTTCAGACATTTCAAAAGGCTGTGGATTTCCATCAGAATCATGCAAAACGAAATCTACAAGCTTTCTACATGGTGGGTGATCTTCCGGACCAAGTTTAGTAAGGTCAACAGCAACCATTTCATCCTCCTCTACCCTGCTTTCCCTTAATTCAACATATGAGGATTTGTCAGACAGCCTGATAGATTTCTCTTTGAAATTTGAACATGCAGCAACTCGCTTTGGCCTCTTGCGAGAAACAAGGTCTCCATTGCAGTCATTTTCCTCACAATTTTCGTTCGGTATTTCCGTTTCCTTTTGCTGTTTACGAGGATCCTTTGATGCTTTATCTCTCTTCGCCGTAGGTCCCCCTCTACCCTTCCTCTTGGGGCCTGAAAGTGTGATCAATAAGCCAACAATAACTTACCAAATAAGAGAGTATAATAAAGATGATTTCATACAATCTAACTGCATAAAGGTAATTGCATATAGTTGTCATTTTAAGAACAATTTTTGTTAAGAAAAATACATCTTGCCTAAAAAAGATAAAGAAAAGCACATCAGTAGAACTAAAATGGTTGGATTGAACAAAGTGGAAAAGAAAGATGTAGCGGAAAGAAACAGATGATGATAAACAAGTTGAAAAATTGAAAAGATACATATGGCGATATTCAAATCCTCCTCAAGAACCGACTTCTGCCACAAGTCGAAAAGATACTTATGGAGAATTAGAACCCGAAGTTGTTGAACGATATCAAATCTCATAGTTGAAGGTATAACATGAAACTTGGATACTAATGGTCAATTGAGTTTTAAAATATTGCTTCAAAAAATGAGTTTTAAATAACACATAAAACCAACACACACAGTAGGTATACTTAGAATGTAGCTTATAGTGATATCAAACTAAAAGGCATGGATGCATGCATTAGCATGTAACTGAGTTGTTTCTATGCAAATCAGCATAGCACGCCATTATATAATGCCAATGTAAGAGTGCCTTGCAATAATGGAAGATTAGTAACTATCTCAGCATTTGCATCAACTTGGTACGAATGCATTAATCACATGTCCAATTTAGAAAATTACAATATGTGGGCATTAATATGTTGATACTTATATGGTATCATCAGCATCTGAAAAGATACCTTGTGGCGATATTCAAATCCTCCGCAAAAACAGATTTCATCCACAAGTCGACAAAGCATTTTTTGTATTTCATATAGAACAATTACCTAACCTGCTACATGGCTACTTGAATAGATGCAACAAAATCCAAAAGATGTATAACCTAAAAAGAACGAGTCCAAATTTAGGACCTTGTGGTCAAAAAAACGGAAGTCAAGGATTTCCATATGGCTCCCAAGACAGAGTCAAATGGCCTATATAATTTATAATATCACAATGGTACAGACACTAGTATGTTGGTAGGTATACAGTATCATGAGCATATGAGAAGAGCTTCTAGCGAAACTTCGAATTCTCAGTGAGGAAACCGATTTATGGCACAAGTGCATGAAGCAAATTTTTGTTTTCATATGGAACAGCTATCTAATCAACCTGGCTGATTGTCCAGATGTATGCAAGTCCAAACATCAGATGCCCTAAAAGATAATGAATTCAAAATTAAGACTTGATCACCAAAAAAGGAGGTCACTGGATTTACCGATGCTCCTAATATGATCAACGAGAACCTGCTTGGGACTGCAAGGTTTGAAGTATCATTACACTCAAATGGAAAGGCGACATGGAAAGGCGAGTAAAAGGGAAGATTCTAATAATTGCATCTCATTCATAATCATGAATAAATAACGAAGGATCTTCTAGCAAAGCAAAACATATTAAAAAGTAGTGAAAATAAATCGTTACCCCCACCTGAGAGCAGCATCATCGGCCTACTCTTCAGTTTGCGAAGATAAACTAAACAGGAATTCCTCTTCTTGTTCTGATCGTGAGCAGGGGACGCTAAGAGTGAAGAGGAGGGAGAGAGATGAGAGCGTCGTTGAGCAGCGTCAGCAGCATACAACCGCTTGACGACAACCGAACAGCGATCAACTTGGACAGCGACAACGGCTTACGCGAGAAGCGGCAGTGGCGAACGCGAGAAGCGGCGGCGGCGGCGGCGGTGGCGGTGGCGGTGGCTGTGAAAGAGAGCAGCAGCAACGAACGCGAGCGGCTGGAGCAGCAGCGAACGTGAGCAGTGACAGCAGCAGCAGCAGCGACCGCAGGAGGAAAAGATGTGATCGCTTGGATTTGGTGGGTGTTTGGATTGAGAATTTAAGAGAGGCAGAGAGTGGGAAGGGAAGGTCATTCTTTCGGCGGAGGAAAATGGAGGGAAAATTTCCCTCCATTAGAGTTTTCTTTTTTGTTCTTTCTTTTGAACCCTTGTTTTGGGATAATAAGGAAGGAAAATATTAACATATTTTTTTAATATTTTAAATGACTTAATTATTCTCAGCTTTAATATTTTATACTCGTTCATAATATATTTATCCCTTTGTTCTTCCTCTATATTTTTTTCAGCTAGAGGGGGGGACGAGAATCCCGATTGTCCCAATTCAAATCGATAATTCAAATCGATCTGATGTTTTAGGTCATTTTCCTAATCGATTAGTATTGGGATTAGAATCGAGTCAAGATTCAAAAAACTAGGGTTCCATCCCTATTCACCCAATCTAATATTTTATTATAATAAAAATAATAATATTTATATCATATATTCAATTATTATTATTATTTTTCGATAAGGATATGCAATTATTTAATTATGTTAATATTAACTTATTATATTTGACAATATAATTATATGTCTATGAAGTTTGGTACATGTAATTTAATTATATGTTATAGATATGATACTATATTTTATGTTTAAAATATTTTAGCAATAATTTGAGACAATCAGTAAGTTTCGATTTAATTTTCGATTCAAATCAGAACGTCTCTATCCCAATATCGATTATAAGACTGGGACTTGTGTTCTTTTTTTCGATAAAAGTAGAATTGGGATCGAGATGATCTCATTTCCGATTCATACCCGGATATGCTCGTTCCTAGCAGCTAGAGGCTTATGCATTGTTGCTTTAGTAATTTCTTGCCATTTTGCATTTATGTATCCTCTTCATGCATCTTTAGTTTTCTTTTTTTCTTTTTCCTAGGGCATTTTGGTTATTTTTAAAAGTAAAAGAGTTGTTTTTTTTTTCAATTGAATAGACAATAGTATCGACTTTATGTTGTTAGGGTTAGTTTGTGTTATAATTTTATATGTGCTCATATATTGCTTCTAAATAAAATCAGTACATATCCTGCGCTTTTTTGAAACAAATGATACATTATTTTTTTCATTTATATGCTTGTACTTTTTAGATATTGGATGAATTTCTTTATGTTTTTACATGATCATTTATTTTTTATAGTCTTATTTAAATCATACGTGAAAATCTTTACCTCCGAAGTGATTAATGGCCAACAACATAACATTCATTTTAAGTTGACCTTCTCGTGCATATAAGTAAATTAAATGGATGAATGCACCTGACTCTCATTATTTTCCTCGCATAATTTAATCCACTTGATATTATTTCTGTTGTATTTGCCCTAATTACTTCTTTTACCACTTTGCAAATGTTCTGTAAATCATTTGTTTTTGCACCTTTGTGATTGTAATTCATATTGGTCGCATAATCAAGGTATCCTTAAGCAATTGAGTTTTGAAAGAGAAAAGTACCGCAATGAATTAATGAGAAGCATTACACATATGCCGAAACATGTTACAAATGGGATCTAGAGCCTTTATAATATTTTGTAACTTGCTTGAAAAGGATGGTGGCCTAACTCCAACAAGAAAAGCATTTATTGAAGAGCAATTGGCAAAAACATTATATATGTTAGGTCATAATGTTAAAAATTGTATAGCAAAATTTTGGTTCTGACAATCTAGTGAGACTACAATCGGTATTTTCACAATGTGTTAGAAGTCATTGTTCAATTAAAAGAAAAGTTTATCAAACAATCAAATGGTTCGATGAGTTGTATAGCCTCTCATTTATTATGGCTTAGACCCTTTATGGCAAATATTGGTTTGCAAACTCCCTTTTTCTAAGCAAGTGCTCAAGAGGGCTTAGTTCATCATGAATTTTGTTATCTCAATTTTTTAAAAGTAGTAATTTATACCTATATTTTTATGGTAAAAAGTATCATATATTCATATTTCTTAAATTAACAATTGCCATTAACAATATTAGTATAGTATATTTTTAGGATTGTATTGGAGCGATAGACGAAACTCATGTCTAAGTAAAAGTGATTCCAATTCGTGCATCTAAAGTTTGTGGCTAAAAATGTTATCTTACTCAAAATGTGCTCGCAGTATGTGATTTAATCTAAAATTTGTATGTCTTATATGGATGGGAAGGAAGAGCATCTAACTCAAGATTTTTAAAAAATGCTTCAATGAAAGAAGATAAGTTTATAATACTCCTAAGATAATTCATGGCATATTTATTATTTTTTTATAAGTTTTCATCTTATGATTAATATAAATAATAGGATAATATTTGCAATAATAACAACTTCAACTGAACCTTGTTTTGGATTGAGAAAGTGCATAGTGTGTGTTGCATAATTCATAATTATCTATCGACTTTCGATTTGAATGAAGATCTTATTGAAGAGGTTGATGTAACACTGACAAATCAAGATCCACCATGAGATGAAAACTCACATCGAAGAATGGATAGTGAACAAACTATTCAAGGCTAGTTTATAAGAGGTAAATTGGTTGAAGTTATATGAAATGACTATTTATGATATTTTGAGTTGTATTTTTATTTTGAAATTTCATTTCAGTAATTTATTTTATTATCTCGTGATGCATAATGCTTTTATTCATTGTCTTGTTAAATTGTGTTTTATTTATTTGTAGTGTCCATGTGCAAATAAAATATGTTACAAAGGAAAAAGGATGTAGGTGATAATTCAAAAAAGGAAGACCAAAAGCATTGGGCATCTTTAATGGACGACGCTCTTATACAACAACTAACTAAATGTTTATCATTAAAAAGATGGAATCATAAATTGAATGAGAATTTAGATAAAGATAAAAAAAAATTGTTAGAAGTACTTAAAAGTTTAAATTGGAAAATATTTTGATTTATTCAAATATAGAATAAGTGGATTTTCTTGATGTTCATTTACAAACAAGATGACAACCAAAAGTATGTGATAAGTTGATTGAGGTCAATTTGTTATATATATTATTTTATAGTAATACATAATTTATATTTATAGGTTTGTGGCTTGCTTTTAGAGGCTCGTCTTTAAGCTAATTAAATAATGACAAAAAATACCATGCCTAATTGTGAACAAATGAAAAATTGTGCATTCTTTATGGAAAAGATAGAGCAACAATGGACAAGTTGAAATGAGAAAGAGACAATCAATTGCCCGTGATAAATATATTAGAAATATTGTGAAAGGCATGATCTAATGTGTGCATCACATGAAGTTGTGCTTGAGATATTTGGTCCTATAACTTTTTAAGATGACAAATCAGAACATTAGTTAAAGATGGATTCCCAAATGCTAGAAGACTCCCAAATTGAAATGTCATCATTTCAATCTTGAAAAGTAAATGAATTAAATATGGAAATGAAAAAGAACTCAAAGAAACGCCACTTGCAATAGGAAATATAGCTCAAGCACTTGAGGAAGGTAATGTGGTTAAGGAGAGATTGACATTTTTTTCTGAAAGTCTTGAGATGTTGGTGGAATTAGGAATTATGCAACCTAGTTGACAAATAGCTACTTCTTCTTCATTAAACATACCGGAGAACTTAGAGGAATACTTGCCCAATACCTATGAGAAAGGACTTGGTCATGCATATTGTCTTTGGTCCTTCCACATCATAAGATGAAATCAATCCTTATAAATTTTTGAGTTATTTTCTTCTATCTTGATGATAATACCTTTTTGAGCCAATTGTTCAAGAGCATTTTATTAGACTTCTATTGTAACCAATATATATTTATGAAACCAAAGCTTGAAAGTTCTATGTTAATACTTTGTTCTTCCATGTGTTAAGGCATTTGGTATGGCCTGTTTCGTGAGCATGATATATTAACCTCTATAAAAGTCTTAAGAACAACATAAGACATCTTTTATTTATAGTGGTTTTCATTCCAATTATGCAGTAATGTATTTTTATTTTTTGCCTATTGTGTGACATTCTTATTAATACGAGCAACTATGCTTTATCGTCGGCATAACAATTGAACTTGTCGGTGACCCACTACACATTGTTATTGTGAGATGCATCATTCATTAATCTTATGTTGTCTGTCTCAAACCTTGAGAAAGGAATCATTATTGCCAACAAAGTGAAGATGATTTTTTTTTTACGTTTTACTATTTGGTGTAGTGAACATGAAAAGCACTTACTACTTATTTTATAAGATAGCTTCAACTTTTGGACTGAAATTAGTAACCAAATTTTATGTTTTTTTTATCATTATTTGAAAAAAAGAGTATAATTGTCCCAAGAAGCTTTTTACTTTCCTAACTCTGCATCAAAGAAAATTTAATATCTACCTTATTTCTCTTTCATTCTCCTTATTTGTTTTTAGCCAAACAAGGTAACACTTTTTCACTCATTCTGTTTCCTTCCATTCCCACATTTTCCCTTCTTCTTAACCAGCCTTCACCCAAACAATCCCCTAGTGCTTAAGGTAAGGGTATTACGTTGTTAGATGAGAAAAAAGTGGACACAATAACACACCATGTTAACTGATTCAATGAGAGAATCATGTGCTGGCTCAAAACGAGTTTCATACAATCCAAACTGTTTCAAATCATAAAATCGTCTAATTTCACTAGTTAACTTGCGATTTTTACAACAATGATTATAATTTAAACCTCCATCATAATACTTTATTATAGTGATCTTTATCGCATTATTGTTAGTGTAACCTAAAGGGTATGATTAGCGTTGGCATTTGATCCTGTTCGGGCAGGGAATATGTCCCCCACTCCGACCCGATCGACCCGCCCGTGCCCGAATCCCCGCGAGTGAGGAAAATTAAATCCCCCCCATCCTCCCGGATCCGTTTCTTTGATGTTCAACAATTTTTTTTAAATAAACATATAATAAAATTATTGGTAAATAATATTTACAAGAAAACATAATATACATATATGTATTTAGATATTATAATATATGTTTAATAATAAATGTTATTTAAATATAATTATATTGACATATTTTTTTAAAAATATTTTAGTAAGTACATATGTGTGGGGATTAGGGACCCGAGGGACATGGACAATATTTCGTGCCCCGATCCCCGAATTAGGATGTGGGGGGACTATTGCCCCCATCCCCGCCCTGCAGGAAAATTTTCCACGAAATCAAGACCCCAAGATTCCTCATGGGGATCTCTGAACTTCGAAGAATTGTGTCATCCCTAGGTATGGTGGTAAATATTATTTGTGTAGTCTTTGTCCATGTGATTTGCCAAAAATAGAATTGGTGTGATAAAGATATGCCAAAAGCACACTTAACTTGAGCATGAAACTTCAAAAAATCAAAAGCTAGTTGAGTAGTATTTGGCTATTTGCCATATATTTATGGACCTTTCATGGTAAGCAAAAGGTATTATGGCTATCATTCCATGAATAAATGACATGTCAGCAGTACATTTTGATCTTAATGCAAATTCGCAATAAATTTTGATCTTAATTAAGCAATGTTATTTTCTTAATCCAACTTAGCATACATCATATATTTAACTCTCCTAAAAGCACACCCAACTACATGATAGAATGCTCCTTTGGATATGCTAGACCTTCTTTTTTACTTACGTTTGACCATTTTACTAGTAAACATAAGGAACACATAATGCGAAAATAATGACTTTAAAATAAAATTTCAAAAATAAGTTTAGCCAAATAATATATACTATTACATTGTTACATAATGAAAAGACATAACTAATAAAACAACTTGAATAGACGTTATCGCAGACTAATTTAACCAAAGTTAGACGTCTACCACGTGCAAATCAACATATCACGAACATGTATGTATCACTAATGTTATTATCTACCATTTGCTCTCATCATTTGCAGGATCAAAAGATGTGACACAATTCTTCCATAAGTGATCGATGAAGCTCAATATGTAACAACAATAATCAATAGAGGAAAAATGTATACGAAGATAAGATAGAGAAATGTGTTATAACAATAACTTTTTTCAAACTTGTAGTTTCCTTTCTTGTTGTGACTATAGTTCAGCCATGGCAAGAACATCAGTTGCACCATATGGTGCACAATAATTCAATGTTCAGTATGTTCATGTTCATGTCGGTTCATTATTTTATATTATTTTTTTTAATATCATCAGTGGTTAGAACATTAGTTACACCTTAACATTCATGATGTACAACATCCAATATATTAAAGTCTAGTCTTAACTTAGAACCTCATTATTCTTTTATAATTATCTTGTCCTAAGTTGTCAAACATTACAATCAACAACAAGCCTTTTCTAGAGCATTGAAGATTTTAGTTGTCCCACCGCAGGCACGACTAGCTAAGCCATGAAGCGCTTGTCAATATAGAGAGGGGAGAATAGAATTTTGTGACAACTAGGCAGAAAAATAATGAGGGCAGGATAAAATATTTTGTGGTTGGAGATTTATATAGGGGTGCTCTAGGGTTTTGGTCAATTTAAAAAATAAATTTTAAATTTAAATATCATGGGGCTCTGCCACATAGGACATGACACAATTTGTGTCCCATTCGGACATAGTCCTTTTTTGTTTGGTAGTTTAGCTTGTCTTTTTTACTACAACATGACCAATGTTCAATTTGAACATGGTCCGTTTTGAACCTTCCTTTCCCGTTTTCGACAACATGGTATGCGTCAGGTTGGACACAGTCTATGTTGACATTTTCATAATTAATTTTAATTATTAAAAAATTATCGAGCATTACATTATAACCTACTTAAAACTAAATTTGTCCTCAAATTTATTTGTAAGTTCTAAGCGTTTGTTTCTCTAAAATTTTCGTTGTCGTATAAATAGTAAACTTGATCTCCTATGGGTTCGGAAAGATTACCTAGAGATATTACACATACATGACATTTCATTTTAGCTCTCATGTCGTAGACTCTTCCTGATGTAAGTTTAGGAACATTCCCTTCTCCTCGAGGACCTTGATTACGTTCCTTTGGTTCTAGGCAATTCCTTATGAAGTGATGATGTTTCCCGCAAGAAAGACATGCTCCGATTTTGCTTCGAACATTCATGCAAATGGTAGACCTTGAAGTGCGGACAAAATATCATGTCTTATTGTTGTGGCTGTTGTCCCTTGCATGGCACGTAGGGTCTCGGACGTTCATCTTGACGATGATATCTATCAGTGGGAGCCTTGGCCTTCCTCCTATCATCCCATTTAGGTCTTTCTTGGTTTGATGATTGCAATTGGGCTTTTCCATTCAGTTCCTTCTAGCGCTTAATGTCATCTCTCTTTAAGTGCTTAATTAATTTGGAAGTCTCATTGATGGTCTTGCAGTTACCCCCAATGATCTTAGTCCTTAGACTTGGGCTAAATTCTTGGACAAAACGGTCAACCATATCTTTCATCCTTTTTCAGTGTACAATACCTTTCTAATTGTATCAATTTATTCAAGTATTGTGTCACAATCAAATTATATTGTCTTAATTCCGAAAAATCCCATTGCACTCATAGGCAAGAAAGTAATGGGTCTGGAATGCTTATTTAAATTCCTTCCAAGTGATTGTATCTTTATCCAAAAGGTTAATAACCCTGATGATTTTCCACCAGTCATTTGCATCCTTCGTGGGATAGTGCACAATATATAAGACCTTTTAGTTCTTAGAGGATTTCATTTGTGCAAAGGTTTCATTTTTTATGTTCACCCATCGCTCTGATTCATCAAAATCATCAATATCCTCGAACTCCGAAGGGTGGAGTTTCAAGAAACTGTGAATAGTATCCTTGGAAGTGTGTGCTTGCTTATTTTGTTGGCCTCTTAGAGCTTGGCTATTATGGGTCTCACTTAGCTCTACTTCTTCCTCCTGATGGGTTAGCCCCTAATGGTTAGCAAGACATCATGGAGTCGTTTGCATTTACAACCACAATAAATACAAATCACATCTAAATCTTACACATTTAACTCTTCTCATTTCCCCCATAATAATCTCCTTAGGATTTGACATGTATCTTTCTTGATGGCACGGTGACTGTTCTTGATGCTTGTACATGGACTCTATTACTTAAAGACAACTAAGAAGTATCTTTCGTCAGACTCTCGTACATAATTGTAAAGTTCCCAAAATCACATCAGTCACGTGATAGAATGCCTCTTTGAAGATGCTACGATCTTCTTCTTTGACTTGCATTTGACATTTTTATTTGCCAATATAAGGAACACATAATGTAGAAGCAATGAATTTAAAATAAAAATTTGAAAATAAGTCTAACCAAATAAGATATTCTATTATATTATTTCATAATGAAAAGACATAACTAATAAAAAACTAGTAAACTTTATTGCAAACTAATATAATCAAAGCTAGACTGCTATCATGTGCAAGTCACAATATCACAAACATCTTCATCACTAGTGTCATCACATATCAAGTGTGTTCATTATCTTCAGATAAAAAATAGAGGAGATAATTCTCACATGAGCGACGAAGCTCAATATGTAATAATAATAATCAATAGAGAAAAAAACATATATCAAAATAAAATAAGGAAATATACTATAACAATAAATTTATTTTAACTTGTAGTTTCTTTTGCTTTTGTGACTATAGTCCAGTCATGGCAAGAACATGAGTTGTACCATATGGTGCACAATATGTTTGTGCTCATGTCGTGTTAGAGAATCTAATCTTATCTTTTGTAAAGATTTAATATCATCCAGATCTGTTGTTATCCAGATCTGATCTTATCTAGATTTGTGTTTATCTAGATTAGTTTAGATTAGATGATCTTCTCTAGTTAGATTAGATAGACATTGGTGGTTATCCATCTGATCCTTTTCATGTACTATATATATAGATGTACAGCCTCATCAGAAATATATAGAAAACATTTTTCCATTCTACTCTTCTAACATGGTATCAGAGCCATAATAATATTTTTTTTCCTTTTCTACAAACTTCGGCGGCGTCCTACAACTCCGGCCGCGTCCCGCAACTCCGGCCGCGTCACGCAACTCCGGCCGCGTCCCGCAACTCCGGCCGCGTCCTGCAACTCCGGCCGCGTCCTGCAACACCGGCCGTGTTCATCCCCCCTCCGACGCGCCCCTCTAACG
>LTAE01000364.1:7986-47524 GCA_001647135.1 Pontederia paniculata | reverse complement strand
GCTTCGATCCAAAGAAAGCTGAGTTTGCGGGGGCGTGTTAGAGAATCTAATCTTATCTTTTGTAAAGATTTAATATCATCCAGATCTGTTGTTATCCAGATCTGATCTTATCTAGATTTGTGTTTATCTAGATTAGTTTAGATTAGATGATCTTCTCTAGTTAGATTAGATAGACATTGGTGGTTATCCATCTGATCCTTTTCATGTACTATATATATAGATGTACAACCTCATCAGAAATATATAGAAAACATTTTTCCATTCTACTCTTCTAACATGTCGATTCATTATTTTATATTATTTATTTCAATATCATCAATGGTTAGTGATGCGAGCATAAATATACATGTTGCATGCATCTCATTCATATCATTTTTCCTATAATTTTGCTTATAGTCCTTTTCCCTTAATTTTATTTATTTTTTATTATTTATTTAGAAACTACCAAAGTGTACTTTTTGGTGAATTTTCAGGGCAAAAACAATGGAAATTACGATGAAGAATAGGTGAAAAATCCAACTGCCAATCAAATTTGAAGAAAACCATGCGAAATGAATCATATCGATATCAAAATGGACCGCGTTGAGCAAGTTTAAGGAAGATTCAACCCGCACACTCAACGCGAGACGTGTCATGTCCACGTCAGATGTTTCAATGTTCCAAGTCGTGTCAAACTCAACACAACGCACGATCTCCGATTAGAAGCCGCCATGTGCCACCATCTGAAGAAGAAACCGGGCGCGTTCAACATAATGTTCCACTCAAACTCCAACATATCACATACATAAACAGTGTTGGCTCATAACACGAGTCATCCTCTCTCACAATCAAGGCTATCCTTTTTATTTGACGGCTAATGAAGACTTTATGATCTAGATTCAATTCTGACCTTATGATCTAGAGGGTTTACTTAGAATTTCTCCTTATAGATACCATCATGTAACCCTTATTACTCTCTTCTTCTCTCTCTGAATTATTTTTCCTTCACGAATTTTTTGAGTCATCTGCTGTGGAGAAGAGGAGAAGACATGAACGCAAAGCTCTACAAATTCCTTAGTATTTTTGTTCGTTTATATAATTAATTATGTTTTAGGGGAAAGACTGTATTGAACCTCATATTTCTCTTGGATTTTTATTCTGCAGTAATATGAAATTGTATATATAATTTCTTGTTATCCGCAGCTACCATGATAATAGTTGTCCCCACTGGGATCAATTATTGTTTATTGAGAAATTTTGTTAACACTAATCGCAAGATACTTGCTGATTTTACTCTGAATTGATTGTATTTTCGAAATTTTATTAAATGTTATGTTGATTAGTCTCAAACGACCAAAAATGGATTGTCTTCTTCATCGATCTGCGCTATTTGTTGTCGATTTTATTGCAAATTACATCATCTTATTATTTGTTAATATTTAATTTGACGACCAAGAACAGAGACTGTGTTCGTAATCAACTTGGGTCGTGTCCTCTCGGTTGACGTATCGTATGTTCTATTGTCTGGACATTGTCCATTTTCGAACACGATGTGGATCATTTCTGCATATGTTTCTGGTCGTTTCGTCGATATTTTATGCATGTATTTTCACAAGTATCTGGTTCAGAATTTGTGAATTGTGGATTGTTAATTGCTTGGTTCAAGGTTTGACGATTTAAAGTTTGATGTTTAAATGCATTTAATTTAAATTTATTTGGCATTTACGTGGTTCGCACTTTCCTATGTTAATATTAGATTGAAATAGTTAGGTAATTTGGATCAGAGTCCTCTATAATTAACACAGTCCTTTGCTCATATGTGTTGCAAAATTAATTTAATTATTCAATTCAAGAAATAATGATTGAGAGATAGAGTTCTAACCATAAACAAACTCATCAATTTGACATTTTTAGAAATTCTATTTTTTCTTATTTATCTTTTTATTTTATCTGAAGTTATTGAATCTCATATTTTCAATTTAACAGATAAGGTTTACAAAATAAGAATTCATTAATCCTCATGAGTTCAACATCCTATTTCATCTTTATATTACTTGATCGATCAATATACTTGCTGAATTTTCTGTGACTCATTTTTCCGCATCAGCTAGAATATCAATTACACCATAACATTCATAATGTACAACATCCACTATGTTCAAGCCCAATTTTAACTTAGGATCTCATTATTTTTTCTAATTATCTTATCTTAAGTTACCAAATATTATAATCAGTAGTGAGCCTTTACCAGAGCATTGAAGATTTAGGTTGTCAAGTCGTAGGTACAACTAGCTAGGCCATAAAACGCTCGTCAATAATCTCAATAGTCAGTCAGGACAAGGCCCTTAGTCGAGATAAATCTCATAGGTAGGATAAATCTCGCACTCTACAAGGCCCTCCTCTTCATGCTTTAAATATTATTACAATCATTAATATTTTTTTAATTTTACTATCAGTTGAGCATTTTGCTCACTTCTAAGTTAACATCAAGAGACACTAAAACCATCACAATAACTTAAGGAATCAATCAATGTCATACAAATCACTTATTTGAATATCATTCATCAAAGAACATTGCCCGTGTCGGATATCAACATGATCCACATCAGTGTTTATTAAATAATATTCTAGTCATGGAATATCTAGGGCAACATGGCCCATGTCGGGTTGACACAGTTTGTTTTGCATATGCATCCATTTTTTAGGCGAAACATCCTGCATCCGATATCTAATTTATTTGTGTAAGTTAACACGGTTTCTGTTGGGTAAAACCTGATTCATTTTAGAGTTAGGGTTAATGTCGGTGTCGTCTTCGATATAAGGACACAACTCATGTCTAGGTGTGACACGGTTTGTGTTCCTACCTCATGTGTTGTCAGAGGGATATGGCATGTGTCCAATGTCCACGTGGTCCACGTTATTTCGACTTTGAGTTGAACATGATCCACTTTCCTGTGCTATCATCCGAGGAAACATAACCATGACCGAGCGATGCGGTCGACGTCATGCCGCAGACGCGAACCATGTTTGTAGAGACGTGGTCTACGTTTGGCCTTTCGGTTCCCTCCGACAACCACAGTCTTGTCTCCATCCCGAGATTAATCTAGATGCATTATTTATTCTTAATGCTATGGTACATAAATTATTAATTTAATGCGTAAATCATATAGTTAAAAATTCTCTCATATTTTTAATCATTCGCATATGCAATATCTTAAAGTTGATCCTCTAGTTACATACCTTGATTGCAGATGATCTAACTTCTTCTTCGTCTGTGCTCGTTCTTCTCTCGTGACAAATCTTCTTCCTCTCTTGATCAGCGCTAGTACTCCTCCTGATGCAGTCTCAGGTATGAAAATAAAGGAAAAACAATATCAAGAAGAAAGAACAAGGATCCTACCTTTAATCCTCAAGGTGAGAGAGAGAGAGAGAGAGAGAGAGAGAGGGAGAGAGAGGAAGGAGAGAGATGGAGTGTAGAGAGGAGAGTCTCGTGACAACTAAGCAGAAAAATATTGAGGGTAGGAGAAAATATTTTGTGGATAGGGATTTATATAAGGGTGCTCTAGGGTTTTAGTAAGCTTTAAAAATGAATTTAAATTTAAATTCATAATTTAAATATCATGGGGCTCTGCCATGTAGGATGTGACACAATCTGTGTCCTATCCGGACACGGTCCATTTTTTGTTAGTAGTTTAGCTCGCCTTTTTTTAGTGCAGCATGACCCATGTCCAAATTGGACACTCGCCATGTTGAACCTTCCTTTCCCGTTTCTGACTCGTTTCACAAGCATGGTGCAAACTTGGCCGGCGTCCAAGTTGGACATAGTCCGTGTTGGACCTTTTCATAATCAATTTTAATTAATTATAATTTGTCAGGTGTTACATTATCTCCTAAGTTTTATTATATTTTCGCAGTCTTATTCCCTCATTGAGACTCAATGAAAGTATATCTCTTGATCTTGCATGCCATTAGCATTTGATCTATAAGGCCGATGAAGGAATTGGTTAAGAGAAAGTTAATATTTTTTTTATTTATTTTTTAAAAAAAGTTATTTAAACTTATTCCAATGATATTAAAACATGATAAATTCTTTAGTTATTTTCTTGCTTGGAAAAGAAAAAAAATAAAAAAAAACAATATACTTTACTAGATGGGAAAATGTCACAATTTATTAACATTACAAGGAAGAAATTAATCAAATAGAAAAAAATACACATATCCACTAATAGGAAATCAGAAATGTTATTAAACAAGAAATAAA
This sequence comes from Pontederia paniculata, assembly GCA_001647135.1. Lineage (NCBI taxonomy): Eukaryota > Viridiplantae > Streptophyta > Magnoliopsida > Commelinales > Pontederiaceae > Pontederia > Pontederia paniculata. Next base: position 43,284 of record LTAE01000364.1, on the reverse strand, counting down.
GTTTGTATTGTGTCAACTCGAAACAAGAAAAGGCCAAATAATATCAGCTTAAGATACAAAGCTATATTCAATGTTTAGATATTCTTCTAATTTATAGAACCTTGCACTAGCATATGATGAAAATTTTGGCTAGCTAAAAGCGTGCAATTAAGGCATTGGTCGTAACATCAATGATTATGAACATTTGTCGAAGGAAAACAAACTATTTTCATTCATGTGCCAAGATATGATAGTAAGCTATTAGCAAATGCATATATGTCAAGACTACCCCATGTTGTAATGACTTTATAGCATCACTCCCATGATGAACAAATTTAACAAATATAAAAGATATACCACATTGTTGGTCCAAAAAAATAACTACATAACAAAGCATCATTTCACTGGAAATAGAGATCTCAAAGTGGATTGCCCCATCTATTTAAATCATATAAACAAATAAAGGAAACTAAGTTGGAAAATGACCAAAAGAGACACATAAGAAATCATGTCGGCCCTCCAATCTCTGTCTTATTTGACTTCATTTTAAATCAAAATACTTTGTACTCCATATATTTCACAAAAATGGAATGCAAATGTAATATAGTTTAGTAGTGAAAAACTTTTGCAAACTTAATTTGTTATTTAGCTTTGACAAAGTCAAATGTAGAGTAAACTTGATACACATTAATTTGGTGTCAACTTTATGCTTCACTTTTTTAGTTAAAGGAAAAATAAAATAAAAAAAAGACAATGTATGCAGAACAATAAAAGAGTCTTGATGAAAAAGAAGGCATATATGTCGACATTATGAATTCTTTGATAATATTTGACATCTAAATTCGAGATGTGTACATGAGCAAACAAGCATGCCAATAGTCACAGCATATCAGTCACAATGAGTGTCATAATTGTGGCATCACATGACATATCGGCATTAATATTGGGACAATGACACAACAACACAATTCTAATATCTCTTCATAGTGAAAATTATGTAACTCGTATTACCAAAAATAATAGAAATTACACTAATAAAAGATTCATTATATATAACAATATCCCATAAATACACATTAAATGTCACTAACAAAATAATAAAAAATATTGCTAATTTAATTAATTGAATCACAAGCACATTGCACGCCAATAAACAAAAAAAATCTTTAGAATATGAAAATATTCTAAAAGTGAAGAGAAATTGAATGCACAATACTTTATGCTAGTACAACATAAGGCCTAAACACCAATTGTGGAAGTAATTGCAAAAGCATGCATTTAGAAGTTTGTGATTTTCGAAACTATACACTTTGAACTTGCATTGTCTGAACTCCTTGTCATACTGCCTTAGTATATTGATTTCTTTGCGAGACAGATGATGACCAAGATATCTCGATGCTTGTATATCCATTACTTCAAGTTTCATGCATATCAAGCATTCAAACTTGAGCAATAGAACAAAACACACACACACATATTTTTGTAACAAGGATAAATTAGTCAAAATGAGACTAATATCGAAATCATGGATTTTGCCATTTTGAAGATGATATAAACAAGGTATCCCTTGCAAGACTCCAAAAGAAAAAAAATCCTTAAAAAACAATTTGAATATGAACTCTCAAACAGTTAATCCATAGTACTAAAGATAAACCTCCTCTCAAAACATGAAATCAAACACCAAAACAATAAGATTTAAGCATAAAATTCAAAAGCGGACGGAATAAAGATTCATCTTGGCAAATACAAAAAAATCCCGACGGGGTTGGTTCATCCTCAGTTAAAGTTGTTAATATATAATGTTATTTCCTCTTATGCATTCTCAATTAATTTTTTTGTTCGTGAGTCTTAAATATAAACTTATTATCAATCAAATAATGTTAGATTTCATTCAAACAAATTGTTAACATATATTTAACAATCATAATTTGTCATTTTACCTTACTTTATTAATAAAATTAAAATATTTTAAAAAATTAAAAGGAATTAATAAAGTAAGTGGAAAAATAATATTTAATACTTTTTAATAATTTTGAGTATTGTGCTCATGTTGTGGTTATTTATTTTTTCAATATTTTCAAGGTAAAAATGATATTTTATAATTATTAAAAAAATTAGGTAATAGAACTGCAGATGTAACTTGAAAAATCAAAAGGTTTTGAAAATACTTGTAAGTTTTTTTGAATAAAAAATTACCCAAAATACAATATTGAAAATTACCCAATTCGTAAATACATATATCTTATGATTTTCGTACATGCGTATCATATCCAATTTAAAGCAGACTTGTTTCTAAAATTAAAAAATGTAAACAAAGGACATTATATTGCGGAAAATATAATGAAAATAACATTATGGACTTTAAAAACACATGTAAAGAGAATTGGTATAATAAAGTGCACAAATTAGAAAAAAATGGCAAATCATGCACTTAATTTATAAAATATATAAATTATTAAAACAAAGATAAATGACACATTAAATCACAATTCAATGTCATCATCACTCTATCCAACATGCCTAAAGATTCAAAAATAAACATTTCATGCTGCTGCTACATCCAACAAAACTACCCTAGTGCTCCTCCCCCCATATGTGCGTAGTGCGTGAGCTCTATATTTTCTTCTTTCACGATCGTGCCCATTGGAATCCTTTCTCAAATGTTGGTTGCTCTCTCTCCTCTCTCTAACATTCATTTTTATTTGCCATTCCTTGCCTCGACATCCATCTCGTATTCTCGTCCACTCCGCCGGACCTCACCGCCGCCATCTCAATCCAATTGGAAGCTCAAAGCTTCTTCGGCTCTATCAGTTGGTTGTTTCCACTGAGATGAAGATTTTTTCCATCCTCTTTTGGGTTTTATGCTTAAATCTTATTATTTTGTTATTGATTTTCATGTTTAGTGGTGATGGGGTATCTTTAGTAGAGCGCATCAAGTGTTCGATAGCTGCGATTCAAATGGTTTGTTTGAGATTTTCTTTTTCTTCAATAGTCCGAACAAATGATGCTATGTGTCTTTCAAGGACTACTTTTAAAGTGCTAATACTTTGTTTGATATCATATTCAAAAGTTCCAAAACCTAATATTTTGATATTAGTCTCGTTTTGTCTCATTTTTCCTTGTTATGAAAGTGTGTGTGTGCGTTTTTGTTCTATTGCTCATGAATGAATGCTTCATATGCATGAAACTTCAAGTAGTTTTTATATACTTGTGTCTTAGAGAAACTGTTATATCAGGGTAGGACGATATATTAGGGCAATATGAAAATGAAATACATGTTCAAAATAAAATACAACTCAAAAGATAATTTAATAAATAAACCTAGGTCATAAATAGTCATTCCACATAACTTCAACAAATTGATCTCTTATAAACTCCTCTTGAATAGTTTGTCGTTATCCTTTCTTCAGTGTGAATTTTCATCTTGTCGTGGATCTTGATTTGCTTGTGTTACATTAACCTCTACAATAAGATCCTCATTTGGATCGACAATAATTATATAATTATGAATTATGCAACATGCTAATATTATGCATTTTTTCGATCCAAAACAAGGTTCAATTGCAGTTGCAATTGTTGCAAATCTTTTCATTAAAACTCTAAATGCTTGTTCAATTGAATTACACAATGAAGCATTTCGAAGATTGAACAACTATTCGATATTTTTCAGAGGATTCGTCGAATACTCACTTAAATGATAACAAGCCCATCATTTAACATAAACTCAACATCAATGAGATAAAACTTACCTAGTCAATATCCTCTTATTCACATCTATTGTAAGAAGAAAACTTATAAAAAAAGAAAAAAAATGTGTTGAATTATCTTGGGGGTATTATAAAATTATCTTCTCTTGTTAAATCATTTTTTAAAATCTTAGGTCAAAAACTCTTCATTTCATCCATATGAGACATGGATTTTATGCTAAAATCACATGCTGCAAGCACACTTTGAGTAGGATAATATTCTGAGTCATGAATTTTAGGTGCATTAATTGGAATCACTTTTACTCGGACGTGAGTTTCGTTTGTTGCTCCAATACAATCCTAAATATATGTTATAGTAATATTGTTATTTGTTAATGACAATTGAGAATTTTAAGAAATGTGAATATATGATACTTGTTGCCTTAAAATATGAGTAGAAACAATCACTTTTAAGAATTTTAAGATAACATTAATGAGCCATGTAATTATTTGATCAATTTTTCTTCTAATTGAATAATGACTTTTAACACACTATGAAAATGTCTACTCGTAGTCTCACCAGATTGTTAGAAGACTCAAAAGTAAAATTTTGCTATACAATTTTTAACATTATGACTTGACATATATAATGTTTTCGCCACTTGCTATTCAATAAAGGCTTTTCTAGTTGGAGTTACAATCTTTTCAAACAAGTTACAAAAGATTACGAATGCTTTAGATCCCATTCGTAATATGTTTCGGCATTGTGTGCCGCCTACAATGCTTCTCATTAATTCATTGCTTAAGTCTACATTGATTATGCGACTGAATATGAATTACATTCGCAAGGCGCAAATGTATAGAACATTCACAAAGTAATCAAGGCATAAAATAATACCAAGCATATTAAATGATGAGAGGAAAAATGATGAGAGTCAGGTGCACTCATCCATTTTATTTACTTATATGCACAAGAATGTTAAGTTAAAATGAATGTTATGCTGTTGACCATTAATTATCACATATGTTTTAAATAAGACAAAAAATAAATGACCATGTAAAGAAAAAAAGAAATTCATCCAATATATAAAAAAGTACAAGCATATGAATGAAAGAAAAGTAATGTATCATTTGTTTCACTACTGATTTTATTTCAAAGTAATATATGAGCACATATAGAATAATAACACAAAGTAGAAACCCTAACAAAATAAAGTCAATATTATTGTCTCATTAAAATAAAAAGCTCTTTTCCTTTTAAAAAGAACCAAAATGCCCCGGCAAAAAAAGGAAAAAAAGAGAGGAAAACTAGAGATGCATTAAGATGACACATAAATGAGAAATTGTTAGATATTACATGGGTGCGTAGATCGAAAATGCAGTAAGCCATAGTTACTACGGGCGAGCATATCCGTGTATGGTCCGAAAATGAGTTCATCCCGATCTTGATCCTACTTTTATCCAGAAAAAAGAACATAAGTCCCGTTCTCAATCAGATTACAGTAGGAATTAGGACCGTGAGATCCCGATTGAATCGAAAATTAAATCGAACTTCCCGCTTGTCTCATATTATTTCCGAAAATGTTTAAACAACAAAGATATATTATCATATTTATAACATATAATTAAATTATATGTACCAAACTTCATAGACATACAATTATATTATCAAATATGATAAGTTAATAGTACCATAATTAAATAATTTCATATACTTATTGAAAAGTAATAATAATTGAATATATGATAGGAATATTATTATTTTGTATCGTACTCGAATATCGGGTCGGATCAATAAGACCGAATTATACCAGATTTTTTGAAGTTTGATCCAATCCTAATATGAATATTAATCGGTTAAAAAAAATTCTAAAAAATCAGGTCGATTTGAGTCAGGACAATCCAGATTCTCGTTCCATCCCGTCCCCTTGCTGCAAAAAAAAAAAAGAAAGAAAAAACTAAGTAAAGCAGAGGACAATTAAGTCATTTAAAATATTAAAATTATTTTAAGATTTTTTTTGGGTCTATTTTAATATTTTATGTCCTTCCTCAATATCCCAAAACAAGGGTTGAAAAAAAAGAACAAAAAAAGAAAGTTGAAATGGAGGGAAATTTTCCCTCCATTTTCCTCCGCCGAAAGAATGACCTTCCCTTCCCTTCACCCTCTCTTTATCATCAATCCAAACACCCCCCAAATCCAAGCGATCACATCGTCTTCCTGCGTTCGCTGCCGCTGCTGTCACTGCTCACGTTCGCTGCTGCTCCAGCCGCTCGCGTTCGTTGTTGCTGCTGCTCCAGCCGCTCGCGTTCTTTGTTGCTGCTGCTGCTCGCTTTAACCGCCGCCGCCGCCGCCGCTCTTGTTCGCCGTCGCCGCTGCTTCTCACGTTCGCCGCTGCCGCTTCTCGCGTAGGCCGTTGTCGAGTCCAAGTTGATCGCTGTTCGTTGTCGTCAAGCGGCTGTATGCTGCTGACGCTGCTCAACGACGCTCTCATCTCTCTCCCTCCTCTTCACTCTTAGCGTCCCCTGCTCACGATCAGAACAAGAAGAGGATTCTTGTTTGTTTTTTCTTCGCAAACTGAAGAGTAGGCCAATGACGCTGCTCTCAGGTGAGCGTAACAATTTATTTTTACTATTTTTTAATAGGTTTTGATTAGCTAGAAGATCCCTAATTATGATTTTGAATGAGATCTAATTGTTAGAATCTTCCCTTTTACGCCTTTCCATGTCGCCTTTCCTTTCGAGTATAATGATACTTCAAACCTTGTGGTCCCAAGCAGGTTCTTGTTGATCATATTAGGAGCATTGGTAAATCAGTGACCTACTTTTTTGGTGATCAAGTCTTAGATTTCGAATTCATTATCTTTTAGAACATCTGATGTTTGGACTTGTATACATCTGGACAAGCAGCCAGGTGCTGATTAGATAGCTGTTCTTATATGAAAGCAAAAAATTGCTTCATCTACTTGTGCCATAAATCGGTTTCCTCACTGAGAATTCGAGTTTTCGCAAGAAGCTCTTCTCACATGCTCATGATACTGTAAACCTACCAACATATTAGTGTCTGTACCATTGCGATATTATAAATTATCTAGGCAACTTGACCCTGTCTTGGGAGCCATTTGGAAATCCTTGACTTCAGTTTTCTTTTACGGCGAGGTCCTAAATTTAAACTCCTCATTCTTTCTTAGGTTATCCATCTTTTGGACTTTGTTGCATTTATTCAAGTAGCCAATTTAGCAGGTTAGGTAATTGTTCTATATGAAATAAAAAAAATGCTTTGTCGACTTGTGGCCGAAATCTGTTCTTGCGGAGGATTTGAATATCGCCACAAGGTATCTTTTCAGATGCTGATGATACCATATTAGTATCAACACATTAATGCCCACAATATTGTAATTTTCTATATTGGACATGTGATTAATGCATTTGTACCAAGTTGATGCAAATGCTTAGATAGTTACTAATCTTCCATTATCACAAGGCACCCTTACATTGTCATTATATAATGGTGTGCTATGCTGATTTGCATAGAAACAAATCAGTTACATGCTAATGCATGCATCCATGCCTTTTAGTTTGTTATCACTATAAGCTACATTCTAAGTATACGTACTGTGTGCATTGGTTTTATGTGTTATTTAAAACTCAATTTTTGAAGCAGTATTTTAAAACTCAATTGACCATTGATATCAACATTTCATGTTTCAACTGTGAGATTTGATATTGTTCAACAACTTCGGGTCCTAATTCTCCTGTCACCTTTCGTTAATCGTGTGTGCACCACTAAAGGATTAGTAAATATTTTATGCTGTTAGTTATAGGGAGTACATAGATAAGTAGTTTGCTTTGTACGACTACCAAGTATATAAAATATTTATTGTCTATTTCCATGATGTGTAGTAAGAGTCACTGACGGTCTGAATTGCAGATTGCATGCTTTTTTTGAATGGGAATTAGACCTTGTATGTTGTATCATTCCTTGGAATATGTTTCCTTGGATCACCTATTTGGATTTTTGTGGCCTATTGCTTATCAAACCCAACTTTTTAGGTTGCTGTTTATTCTTGCTCTTTTTTTTTGAGAGGGTAAAGGATAAGGCTCATCTTTTTCTAGTTGATTACAGGTTTTTGAAACTAACTTTTTATTCTTTATGCCTACTGTTCTTTGTGTGTAGGATAGAGCCTCATATAATGGTGAATCATGCAAAAAAGATTATTTTACATTGAACATGAAACTGAACTCTGTTTTTGTAGGGGTTGGCTACTGGCTACAAAGATTAGTATGGTATCTTGTGTCTGTGTCCCCAAAGAACTGACACGGCTTTGCCCCTGACATTTTTGGGAGACATAATTTTGCATTCACTCGCCCTTTCCATTTTCCAACTTGTTTATTGTCATCTGTTTCTTTTCCGTTGCATCTTTCTTTCTTTTCCACTTTGTTCAATCCAACCATTTTATTTCTACTGACATGCTTTTCTTTATCATTTTTAGGCATGATGTATTTTTCTTTAACTAAAATTGTTCTTAAAAAGACAGCTATATGCAATTACTTTTATGCGGTTAGATTGTATGGAATCAACTTCATTATACTCTCTTACTTTGTAAGTTATTGTTGGCTTATTGATCACACTTTCAGGCCCCAAAAGGAAGGGTAGAGGGGGACCTTCGGCGAAGAGAGATAAAGCATCAAAGGATCCTCGTAAACAACAAAAGGAAACAGAAATACCGAATGGAAATTGTGAGGAAAATGACTGCAATGGAGAGCTTGTTGCTCGCAAGAGGCCAAAGCGGGCTGCTGCATGTTCTGATTTCAAAGAGAAATCTATCAGGCTATCTGACAAATCCTCATATGTTGAATTAAGGGAAAGCAGGGTAGAGGAGGATGAAATGGTTGCTGTTGACCTTACTAAACTTGGTCCGGAAGATCACCCACCATGTAGAAAGCTTGTAGATTTCATTTTGCATGATTCTGAAGGAAATCCGCAGCCTTTTGAAATGTCTGAAATTGACGATTGCTTTATCACTGCTCTTATTATGCCCATGGATGATGATTTAGAAAAAGACAAAGACAGGGGAGTTAAATGTGAAGGGTTTGGTCGGATAGAAAATTGGTCAATTTCTGGTTATGATGAAGGCTCACCAATAGTTTGGCTCTCTACAGAAAATGCTGACTATGAATGTGTTAAACCTGCAGGCAGCTATAAAAAGTTTTATGATCTCTTTCATGTAAAGGCTCGAATCTGCATCGAAGTTTACAGAAAGTTAGCCGGATGTGTTGGTGGAAATCCAGACATGAGTCTTGATGAGTTGCTTGCTGCGGTAATACGTTCTCTGAGTTGGAATAAGAAGTTCTCTGGTGGATTGACCAGTAAAGATTTTGTCATCTCTCTTGGTGAATTCATATACAATCAACTAATTGGGCTGGATGAGAGTTCAGAGAATCATGATGTACATTTTGCCACACTGCCAACGTTATTGTCTCTAAGAGATGAATGCCAAAATAGAGTACAATGTAGCAGGTTGCCACCAGCTACTTCGAATGGGAGCTTGAAAATCAAGGAAGGGGGAATTTCAGATGTTGTTGAAAATGAGGATGAAAAATTGGCACGTCTTCTGCAGGAAGAAGAAGACTGGAAGCTATTGAGGCAGCGAAATGGTCGTCAAGGAGCAACTCCCAAAAATATCTACATTAAGATCAGTGAAGCTGAGATTGCTAATGACTATCCTTTGCCTGCATATTACAAACCTGCTGTCCTTGGTAATACGTTCTCTGAGTTGGAATAAGAAGTTCTCTGGTGGATTGACCAGTAAAGATTTTGTCATCTCTCTTGGTGAATTCATATACAATCAACTAATTGGGCTGGATGAGAGTTCAGAGAATCATGATGTACATTTTGCCACACTGCCAACGTTATTGTCTCTAAGAGATGAATGCCAAAATAGAGTACAATGTAGCAGGTTGCCACCAGCTACTTCGAATGGGAGCTTGAAAATCAAGGAAGGGGGAATTACAGATGTTGTTGAAAATGAGGATGAAAAATTGGCACGTCTTCTGCAGGAAGAAGAAGACTGGAAGCTATTGAGGCAGCGAAATGGTCGTCAAGGAGCAACTCCCAAAAATATCTACATTAAGATCAGTGAAGCTGAGATTGCTAATGACTATCCTTTGCCTGCATATTACAAACCTGCTGTCCTTGAAATGGATGAATACATATTTTCTGAGACAGATTTTGACATGTCTTACCTTGAGCTTCCTAGAAGAATTCTCAACAACTGGGCTTTGTATAATTCAGACTCAAGGCTTATTTCCCTAGAGCTCATCCCAATGAAACCATGTGCTGATGTGGATGTTACTGTTTTCGGATCTGGGCTTATGAGAGAGGATGACGGTAGTGGATATTTTCTGGACGCTGAGCCTTGTCAATCTTCTTCAAGTACATCTAAGAGTAGTGATGAAGGGGTTCCAATCTATTTGAGCTCAATTAAAGAGTGGATGATTGAGTTTGGATCTTCCATGATTTTTATCTCAATCCGAACTGATGTGGCATGGTATTTTTTTTTCTTGTCCTTCAAAAACTGCTACTGTTTGGAATTGTTTCATCCGTCTATTATTTCATTTCTTAGCTCGAAGATGCACCAGAGTAATTTAGCACTTATATTCGGTCGCCGCAACCTTATTTTCATTGTTCACTTATGAATGCTATAGCGAACATAGTTTAGAACTATATTGCACTTCTTTATCTTGAAGTTCCACAATAGAATATTATGTTAACTATTTTAGCCATCAAGGAAATCCTGCAATGCTTATGCAGTGATACTTATAACTTGTGTTGGTTAAGTATTCATTCTGCTGTATTCCATTGACATTTCTCATTATGCTTCCTGATTACAGGTACAGGCTAGAGAAGCCAACAAAGCAATATGCTCCTTGGTATGAAACGATCCTTAAAACTGCAAGGCTTGCTGTTGCTATCATTACCTTGTTAAAAGAACAAAGCAGGGTCTCAAAACTATCTTTTACAGATGTGATCAAGAAAGTTTCAGAATTTGACAAGGGACATCCTGCATACATATCTTCAAACTTAGAATCAGTTGAGAGATACATTGTTGTGCATGGCCAGATTATCCTTCAACAATTTTCTGAATACCCAGATGAGATGATTCAGAAGAGTGCTTTCGTGATTGGCCTTTCGGTTAAGATGGAACAAAGACGTCACACTAAACTTGCCATGAAAAAAAAGGTGGTTGTGCAAAAGGAAGCAAATTTAAACCCCAGTGCTACAATGGGACCTGCTTTATCCAAGAGGAAAGTTATGCGTGCTACTACTACAAGACTAGTGAATAAGATTTGGGCAGATTATTATACAAATTTCTTTCCAGAGGATACAAAAGATGTCGATGGCCTCGAGTCTAAAGAACTTGAGGAGGAACAGGAAGATAATGATGAGGAGGATGCGGATGATGAGAATTTGACATTCCTAGAAGAAAAGGCCTCTAAAAAGCAATCAGTGAACATGTCACATAGGTCTAAATCTGGTTGTGGGGGAGTGACATGGGAAGATGAACCAACTGGCACCACAAATTCTGGGGAGTCTCTCCATGCGAGTGCATTAGCTCATGGGCATGCTATCACAGTTGGTGGAGGTGTGTCGATAGAAGCTGACGATTCAGAGGAAGAACCAACAATTCTGTTTGTAGAATACATGTTTGAGCATAATGATGGTAGAAAAATCGTGCACGGAAGGATATTAAAAAGAGGATGCCAGACTGTTCTTGGGAATGCAGCAGATGAGAGGGAGTTATTCCTTACACATGACTGTCTGGAAATTGAACTAGGAGATGTTAAAGAAGCTGTAACTATTAATATTCGCTCTCGTTCCTGGGGACATAACTATAGAAAAAAGTATGCTAATGCTGATAAAATAGATAGTGCAAATGCAGAGGAAAGGAAGAAGAAAGGACTACCTACGGAGTACTACTGTAAAAGCTTATACTTGCCTGAGAAAGGAGGTTTCTTCACTCTTCCTAATGACAGTTTAGGCCTTGGAACTGGTAATTGCAGCTCTTGTAAACAACAAGCTCTGCAAGCAGATCAGTTTGTGCTGTCCTCCAATACCAGTTTTGTTTTTAAGAATAAAGAATACAATGTTCATGACTTTCTGTACATCAGACCTCAATTTCTCAATGAGGACAAGGAAGATGACCGTGGAACATTCAAGGCTGGCAGAAATGTAGGACTCAAACCATACATAATATGCCAGTTGCTGGAGATTCAGACATCTGTGGCGAAGCAAGCAACACCAAGATCAACGCAGTTGAATGTTAGAAGATATTACAGACCAGATGATGTCTCAACAATAAAAGCCTACAATTCAGATATCAGAGAAGTAAGTCTCCATATTGCAAGTGTTTGTTGATATATTGCTGAATTCAAGGAGATCTTATATTTTATACCTCTGTCTTGCTTTCTCTTTTCTGTTAAGTTTGCTTTCATGACGATTGTTCTGATACATTTTGGGGTCTTGACATCCAGATTTATTATAGTGATGAGACATTTTCTGTTCCTGCTGAAATGATAGAAGGAAAATGTGAAATCCGAAAGAAATGTGATATTCCTGATCTGGGATTACCTGTAGTCACTGACCATGTATTCTTTTGTGAATATTCTTATGACCCTATCAAAGGATCCCTTAATCAGGTACTCAGTTGTCTTTTATTTTCTGCTTTGTTTCTCACCCTTCTGATTCACTTGAATATTTTGTCTGGCAGTTGCCTGCCAATGTGAAGCTTGTGCCCTTAAAAGGAAAAGGAGCTGTGGCAACAAAGAAAAAGGGGAAAGGAAAGTGTGATGAACAAAAGCAAGATAATCCTGATGAACAACTTGGAGAAAACCGTTTGGCTACTTTAGATATCTTTGCTGGCTGTGGTGGCTTGTCAGAAGGGCTGCAACAATCTGGTAAACTCTCAGACTTGAACATTCTTGAGTAAAAATAGTGATCGGATATTGAGCTATGAATATTTTGAGTTTTGTCAGGTGTTTCGTTTACAAAATGGGCAATTGAATATGAAGAGCCAGCTGGTGAAGCTTTTAGTCATAATCATCCCCAAAGTACAGTGTTTGTCGACAATTGCAATGTTATCTTGAGGTAATAAGGAATATAATTTAGCTTTGTTGTTTTCTGTGAACTTTCTCCAGTAGCCATTATTGCATATTCTTTCATGCCCATTCCCAGATCAAAATAAAATAGTTCTGGAACTTAAATACTCATTTAAAAATCTCTTGGAATTTGAATTGAAGATGATCACTTGTTACATTATCGTTTTATTATAGTGCTTAATTTATGATGTAGAGCAATTATGGAGAAATGTGGTGACCTGGATGACTGCATCTCAACATCTGAAGCTGCCGAGATGGCATCTGCCCTTAGCGAGGAGAAATTAAAGAACTTGCCAATTCCCGGTGAAGTAGATTTCATCAATGGAGGTCCTCCATGTCAGGTCTGTGCTATTACACCTGGTTCTTAACAATCATCAGCTTGTTTCAGTGGCGCAATCAAACTTCTTGTTCGCTAGGATTATCTATTCTCTATCTAAAAAGAAGGGTCCTGTTTTCTATTGCTCTTCTTTCAGGGTTTCTCTGGAATGAATAGGTTCAATCATGGCACATGGAGTAAAGTACAATGCGAAATGATATTGGCATTTTTATCCTTCGCTGAATATTTCAGGCCAAAGTTTTTCCTTTTGGAGAATGTTAGAAACTTTGTGTCTTTCAACAAAGGACAAACATTCAGATTGGCTCTTGCTTCACTTTTAGCTATGGGATATCAGGTACATCTTTTGACTTTTTTGTTTTTCGAAACAATTTATCCTTGTTGTTGGACTGAAAAAATGACTATTCAGTTGTGTATTAGTCTGTGTTAAGCAAAATGAATCCTTTTTCTTAGGTGCGGTTTGGAATACTGGAGGCTGGGGCATTTGGTGTTTCACAATCGAGGAAGAGAGCGTTTATATGGGCAGCTGCTCCAGAAGAGATTCTTCCTGAGTGGCCAGAACCTATGCATGTGTTTGCTGGGTCTGAACTGAAAATATCTATGCCTGGTGATTCACATTATGCCGCTGTTCGGAGTACTTCTGGAGGGGCACCATTTCGATCAATTACTGTGCGTGATACCATTGGGGATCTACCACCAGTTCTGAATGGAGCGTCCAAGCCTACGATTGATGTAATATTCCAACATTGTTATATGCATTTCTCGATCTGCTTCCTCTCTGTTTCTGCTGCTAACTGTTTTGTTGTTTCTCTTATTGTAGTATGGAAGTGATCCTATATCTTGGTTCCAAAAGCGAATAAGAGGCAACATGTCTGTTCTAAATGACCACATATCTAAGGAAATGAATGAATTAAATCTGATCAGATGCCAACACATCCCAAAACTTCCTGGTGCCGACTGGCGCGATCTCCCCGACGAAAAGGTATACCATTCTGTTTCCTTATTAGTTCTGAGCTTGTAATGTATGATGAGATGTCATATGAATACGAGCTAACGAATGAAATGCCATTAAACAATAGGTCAAGCTGTCAACCGGGCAAGTGGTGGACATGATACCTTGGTGCTTGCCGAACACAGCCAAGAGGCACAACCAATGGAAGGGGCTCTTCGGCAGGTTGGACTGGGAAGGCAATTTTCCTACCTCAATCACAGACCCCCAGCCCATGGGTAAAGTAGGCATGTGTTTTCATCCTGATCAAGATAGGATATTGACAGTGCGCGAATGTGCAAGGTCGCAGGTAAGCGCAAAAAAATGATTTTGCTGTACATCTCCATTTCAAAGTTCAGTGGAGTTAAATTTTCTGAAGCAGTAGCCATTTATCAAGAGTCTTTCTCACATCAGTGATATCTGTTTGCAGGGTTTTCCAGATGGCTACATTTTTTCGGGTAACATACAAAATAAGCACAGGCAGATTGGCAATGCTGTCCCACCTCCACTTGCATATGCACTTGGGAGGAAGCTGAAGGAAGCTGTTGAGGCAAAGTTATCAGCATCGGCTTGAAGATTCTTTTATTTCCATGAGACTATCCATGTCTTGGCCTTGGCCAAGCATTTTTTGCTTTATGCTTCGGTAAATAGGTTGAAGCATCTGCTCCAAGTATAATATTCTCCAGATCCTTTTAGAGATGTAATTATTTATTTTAGCCAATTGGTTAGACATATAAACAATGCATGAACTGTATCATTGCCGTTATTGTTCTTATTTCATTTATGAATCACGGCAAGGCGCCGTATCTGCAATGCACTTTCTATTTGCTAATCAGATTTAGAATTGTACCAATATCAGAAAAAGAATTGGCATTCTGTTCAAAAATTCAAAAGGGGCAACCTTTTCTTTGTTTCCGGAGGAATCAGTCGGCTTCGCCTGCGGCCATCTGCCTGCAATTGCCCCGTAGGATGACCAGGTGGCGGTGCAGGACATGGAGGAGTAAACGAATCAAAATCAAATAGATCAAGAGAGTTAGAATGAGCTTTTTTTATCGGTACTAGTCTTAATACTTTAACTTAAGAATATTTCTTAAATTTATTAATTTTTTTTCGGTTAGATAAGGAGGCCACGTAGCAAGATTCCAACCATTCTATTAAGAATTGATTGGTATTCATTCATTTATTTTAATTAATGGTAAAATTTTAGACGATTTTCTAATAAATTAAAATCACTCCAATCTAATCCACTCGAAAAAAATGTAAAGCTTATTTTTCGTTTTTATTTTTTGCTCTTATTTGTCTCATTTGTTCATCAATATTTTTTATTATTAATAAAATAGTTATGTGTAATTTAATATTCTTCTAAATTCATAATAAGTGTCAAGTAGATAAGGAAAAAAGAGAAAAAAAAATGCGAGCTCCGTACCATTTGTCTGCCATGGCCTAATTGGGAGTCTCGAGCTCGAAGATGAACCTCGATCGCCCAAACATCGAGGACTACCTCCCTTCCGATTTCATCCACGAGAGTTCCCCCAAGAAACTTCACTTATGCGCAAATCACGCCCTTATGTTGTTCTAACTTTTTTTTGGGTTGCACGTGGTCATACCAATATTTGACATGCGTTAAGGTGGTTCCCTAGGCGTCACATGATGATAATGATCTATGACAATGAAAATATATAGATTTCAAGGTTGCATGATGGATCAAAATATCAATGAATTCAATAACAATGAAAAAGATTTCATAACTTGACACCATAGTAAGTTACATCACTTGTAAATTCACTAAACACATAATACATGAAATTAAGAAAAAGATCTAGTAACCGCATAACTCAACTCGAAACATAACATTAGCCATGTGCAATCTCTTCGCCATGAGCAACGTCTCCGTTGATGATTCAACCCTCTTTATTTGCATAATCTAGTACAAGAGACAAACTATCCCGTGAGCTTTTGCTTACTATCTAAAGCCTTTATAATTACCATAGGCAATATATCAATATAAATAATATGTAACAAAAAATATCATGATCATTATGTATCAATATAATAATAACAATTAAGTCGTTATAACATGAACATTTAATAGCATTAAGCTTCCTAATGCTTAATATCAATAACATAGTTGGTCAAACCTACAATTAGGTCGGTCGACTGATTTACCCCTCGTCACTCGTTCGACTTGATGATCATTCAGACCTTCTTCGACCAACTCAGTGTTTTATACTCTTCGGCTAGAAGGTTGGTTGGAATACCCACAGGGTTTCCAATTGACTCATCCCTTAATGTCAAGAGTCAATCGACCTCCCTTGAGGCCAGTCGATCGACTATTGCGAAAATTTAAAAATAAAAATTTCCTAAGGGTTTTGCTAAGTTTTTTTTATATCAATCACAACATTAATCAAATTTTCACTCCATACATCATCGTGATCATATAATGTACTCTTAGAAACAATAATGATGTCAACATTTCTAGCATTCAAATCCTAGATTTCAATATGGCATAAGATGGTTTTTGAATAACAATTACACATGAAGAACCTTATTGTCCATTCATGTAATTTAACCAACATAGCATCATAATTCATGCTCTAAAGCATAACAATAATCTTTAACACAAGGTCAATATAGGGATCCTTTAGATACCTCTTTTTGTCCTAACTACTTAGCTTGCTCCTCTCTTTTCCCTTAAACTCCTACCCTTCTCCATTCCCCAAGTTCTCACAGCCCTTTCTCCTGATCTTGCCTCAATCTTTCATCTTTGTCCCCATAATTTGTTTTTGAAACAAGGAGCAAAAATTTGAATTGAGGAGAATGGGCTGAATTTACAAGACTAGTTGCTTCTTAATGAGAGGAGAAAGAGAGAGAGAGAAATCTGATAAAGGATTTATATATGGGTTGACACTGGGTATTAGTGAGTTCTAGGGTTCAATGGGAGAAATCTGATAAAGGATTTAGTATCCTTTGTATAAGATTTTTTGTTTTTTCAAATAACAAACATGTCTGTCTGCTTTAAGTTGGGCACAAAAATCCAAAAGATGCATGTATCTATGGATTAGGTGATTTTCCAATATTGTATTTTGGGTATTTTTGTATTCATAAAAACTTACAAGTATTTTTTAAAGCTTTCATTTTATCAAGTTACATCCAAAATTTTATTACCTTATTATCTTAAAAATTATAAATATCGCTTTTACCTTAAAAAATACATAAAAAAACCACAACATGAGTGCAATACTCATAATTATTATAAAATGTATTAATCTTACTCCCAAACCTTTTTTTTTCTCTCTCTCTCTCTTTTTGTTCAGACAATGATTTTTCTTTCTGGAATGATTAATGGATAACAAAAGATTTATTATTTGCTTTGATGCCTGGTTTTGAAACTATGTTGTCATACTAGAGAGTTGAAGATTCACTTCTCCTTCTTGATAGGTTCAATGGCTGGCCTTGCTCCTGATCCAACGAAATGTCATGGCTGCCGGCGAAATGCTGGACAGTTTCGTGTCACCGGAAAGCTAATGAGCAAATTCTGGACTATGACCTAAAAGTGGACTCCTGCATTATATTGAGATTGGAGAGACCCCTGAGGTACGAATCTTTGCGTGGCTTTTAAGATGTAAGCCTCTACCCACTAAAATCATATCGGTCGAGATAGGCTGTTGGAGCTGATACTTGTGCCTTTTGTGCTATTGAGGTTGAAGACACAAATCATTTATTTTTGAATGTGACATTTCCAAGGAGATTTGGAACTTTGATGTTGAGTTCTGAGGCTGCCCTGGATATGAGTTCTGAGGTGTGCTTTTGTAGATTCTTCAAAGGGGATGGTCAAGTTATGGGCTCTTCTAGACGGAGAACAACATCAGTTGGCTTATTATGGACCATTTGGAGGCAACGGAATGATTGCATTTTTTGCAATGAGAGAATATATATAGATAATTTTGTGCAGCTGGTAAGGGGTTTGATCAAATAAGGGGGATATGAACCAAGTTAGTTGGCACTGGTTAGCGGATTTGTGCCTCGAGTTGAGGAATCGAAACTAGTAGCCCGAGTTCGAACTCTGAGATTTATTTTCGCCGCACCTGTTCGAACACCGAATTAGTCGGATGCTAGTAACCCTTGACACCAGTGAGATTTACCCAAAAAAAAATATGGGGGATGTGATTAGTGATTTTTCGTTACATAGACATACTTCATACTTGTAAATGGCTGCCTTTTAAAGATTTTTCGTTACATAGACATACTTCATACTTGTAAATGACTGCCTTTTAAATTCAAAACGAAATAATAAAATTGGCTGACAAAATGTCTGTCATCCTATTTTCCCTCATAAAAAAATCAGTAGCATATCCATGAGTAACACTAACACCTACATTACAAGAGAATCGTACATGGAAATAAGTCACTTAAACTCACTAGTCTTCCTCCAAGTTGATGGAGTCCTTGAACTTTCCATACAAGATCTTCTTGAGCTCAGCCATCTGGGCAAGCACATTCTCTTTCTCTTCCTCCAGCTTTTCAAGTTCCTTAGCCGCATCCTCCTTCATCTTCTCCAACCTACTTTCGACATCCTCGCGTGGCGTATGAACAAAAACTTCCCCTATTTGGAATCTCACAACATCCTCATCTGATAGGATTAACTCATTTTCAGCATCCTCTAAATTTCCATTTGTTTCCTGTTACAAAGTTGCAACCAAATAAAACAAATCAGTCTAATGTCATATTTAAAGTTCCTCTAAAAAACAAATGTGATATCGAATGTTTTTCTTCTATTTTCCTTGTCCCTTTCCTTTGTGAAAGGTTCACATATTCACATTAGAAAACTGTTTGGTTCATCTAGAACATTAAAAACTGTTCATATGCGTGTTTTAATATTCAAGAAATCAATCAGTTCATTGTCATTGTTACTTATCATCTAATCCCTCTTCGCAGTTGTCATATGTCTTTGGCACTTGAAGTTTGTATTTTGGTTCCAGTTGCAACCTATTGTTCGAGCAAGTAAGAGCATGTGCGACCTCCTTTTCATTTCAATTCGATCAATCATTTACAAGCAACTTGTTTATCAACATTATTATGAACTCCTATTAGAAAGCAAACTAACTGACAAACTATTGACTAATATGAACCAGTGGTGCAGCAAGACTGGAAGCTTAAGGGTATTCAGATTCTTCTAACAAAAGGTCAAGATGTACAACTATATATTTCTTTGAAAATGTGTACTATTAAATATTATGTTAGATCAACCAGGCAAACCTAGTTTCATATAGAACTTGACAACAAACCTTGAATGCATATGATTTCTAGTTTGACAAAAACTGACCTGAAGAAAGAAAAAAGGCATTCCAATACATATAGATGACTAGACCATGCTAACCATCCTTTTGTCGTTAAAAAAGAAAGAAAGAAAAAGGACGATTTAGACAGAGAGCAAATCAAGAAACTAGAGCCATCGTATGACTTTAAATGAATCCTTAGATATTATCGACACCAGAACCATCATGCCCAAGAGAAATCAAAGCTTAAGAATTTAAACAAATGCTAAGGAACTATTTTTTCTCTAGATCAGAGCCTCAGAAGTATCTAGCAAATCTCTAAGACATAATGTCGAGGAAAGACAGTGCTTAAAGTTATGAATAACTTGTTTTATGTGAGAAATAACAAAGACATAATAATGTGGCAACATCATATCCAACAAAAGTCTTCTCCACTTGGTTATCAACATGTTTTATGAGGTTCGATCCACTTTTTTTTTTTAGAAACTCATTTGCATGTACAATAAGTCATTTTTATAACATAGCACACTTTCAGCAATAAAATATGATATATCCGCAACTTGATAGACATCTTTTTCTTTCTGAAAAAAAGACATTATCAACCTTTATGATATATCATATTACCATATATCACCATTTTGTCCAGAAATCCGACCTGACTAACAAAAGGTACCAATACTTTTTTAGA
This sequence comes from Pontederia paniculata, assembly GCA_001647135.1. Classification (NCBI taxonomy): domain Eukaryota; kingdom Viridiplantae; phylum Streptophyta; class Magnoliopsida; order Commelinales; family Pontederiaceae; genus Pontederia; species Pontederia paniculata. The sequence goes on along the minus strand of LTAE01000364.1, from coordinate 23,177 downwards.
GGACAAAAGATACCAATATATACTGTGAAGAAATGTTAGTAGAGGAGTGATGTAAAAGTCCATATGTAGCATCTAAATGTGCAAATGCTATGGATCAGGGTCAATCAGAACGTCTGCATAATATTTGTATGATTGTATCAAAATATATTTGTATGATTTGTAGATCCTTCTTTAGCAGAACTAATTCTTTAAAGAAAAGAACCAATTCCTATACTAGGGATAGGTTGACAACCAACAGCACAATGTATTATGCCCAATAAGCCTGATACTTCTGATTCTACTTAGACTAAATAAAATATATTGCTGATGAAAAGAAACACATCTTGTTGATCAACATCAAAAATATTCTTCCATGATCAAGACAGTCAAATCAAGTCTCATACGAGCTCCTGGCGGAACACTCGTTTGACAATAGACAACAGCTACTTTGGATTCAGCAACTCCATCGAATATTAGGCTAAAGATCCTGTAACTTTGTAAGCCCTGCAACAGGCATCACTTGATATGATCACTAAAGCAACTAATCGGTTCAGGCTCATGAAACATCAGCTAACCACATGGACCACAGGAACACAAGAAGTTCTCGCTCCCACAGAAATGAACCCCTAAGCCTGCAAGATCTCAGCTCCTGACAAAAGTCTCACTCTTGCTCAAAGCCACTGCAAGATCTTCCCTAGTTCCAAAGAGCCCTATTCGTCTAAGTCTCAATAACAAAAGATATTCTAATGCATTGCAAAAACATGAAAGAAAATGCATAAAACCCTAGAATTTAAAAAAAAAAACTAACAAAAAAGAAAGGATTGCGACAGAACACCTTAGCGATCTTGATCTCCTCGTCGAGCTCGTGGAATCGATTGTTCAACCTGCCGAACTTGTTGATGTTCTGCTGATCTTCCCATGTCACCTGCACTTCCGATCCCTCTCCCTAATTTTTTTCCAGCGATCCAAACAAGATCGAAAATTTTGGATGTATCAAAATCTTATCTTTTTTCTTTCTCCTTACAAATCAGTACGAAAGAGAAGGATCGGAGATCACGTACCTGCTGCATCTTTCTGAGGTCGATCCTTCCAGTTGAGCTTGTAGTAGAACGACGGGTTCTCGACTCCGAGGTTTTAACCCTTTTTTTTTTTTTAAGTTTAACTACGCGAACAGGCAGACAACACGAATAAATATCTATATAATCGTCTGTTTTCTTATTTTCTTTCATTCGTTTGACGCTTTTTTTTACACCCTCGGATATATCTGACTAATTCGAAATAAAAACAATAATAAAATGATATTTCTATAATCAAATTATAAAAATTCAAAACTACTAACTCTTGATCTCTTAATTGGAGCACACTCTTACTAATCAAGCTACCAACCAAATTTAATTTGCACACTTATTTTTCTTTAACGATTTAATACATCCACATAAATATTTTACGTTATCATCATAATAAAATATATCATCTCAAATATTCATCACATTAAATATAAAATATTTTTTTAATATCTATAAGTATATAATTAATAATCCCATACGACGGACATAAAGTCAATTATAACGACAATATAAAAATACTAATATAAATATACAATATTTGTAAAATGAAAAAATATATTTAATAAAAAATAAATATGTAATATATATATATATATATATCATTAGAGAATTAATAATGTAAAAATTAGAAAATAAAAAAGATATTTAAATTAAAGTGAAATGACCATACATGATAATTGCCCTCACCTTTTCTCCACTTCTTTTTTAATTCGTTATCAACATTTTAGTAAATATATATAATTTCTTTTCCATTTTTTCACAATAACTAATATTCCTAAGAAACTACCCGAAAAAAATTACATAGGAAATCATCCACCATGTTATGCTTGAATTCTAGAAATTTGTAAAAGATCATGGCAAATAATACTCGAGTTCGATTTTTGGATATCATAAAGATCTTTTACTATAACAAAAAGGTACCGAAGAAGACTATACATGATATTCCACTTCACTTGTTGAATCTTTTTTATTAATAATAATATTTAATATTCGTGTCATTGTGTGGTCTTTTAATTAATAATAATATTTATTTAAAATCATCCACCAGCTTTTCAAGTTTCATTATCACCTTCCGGAATTTGTCAATAATTAACTACTGTTCAATCGCGAAAAATAATGCGTGTTACAAATATTAAATTCACAACAACAATAATAATTTTCAATTAAGCTGTGCATACTTTTTTTCATTTTTCTCATTCTATTTTTTTCTTTAGATTTCATCTTCTACTTTTATTTTTTTATATACACCAACAGATATTGTTATCCATTATTATAATTTAAAAAAATGACAAAAAATACTTTTAAAATAAGATTTTTTTTTTGCTTTTTTCTTACTTTTTTACATTAAATCATTTTTATCTTTCTTAAATAGCAGGAAATAGTAAAAAATATTTGAATAAATAAAAGAAAATTACAAAAGAATGAGAATGACCAAAAGTGGGAAATTTTGATACTAAATAGTTATTTTCTCAATTGAATAATAGATGCAAAAATGTTTCATAGTTTATGAAGGAATGCGAAAATAACTCTAGGAATAGTAACATTACTATTTTATTGTTATATATAAAAAAATAAATAGTCTGCATGTGTAAACTTCAATTCATATTTAACCATCGAATCTTGATTGCTATTATTATTAAGAGTTAACGAAAGGAGCTATTTATTTTTAAAATAGCCACACAATATTTTTTTAAATTTGCAGAATGACATTTGCAAACATGTGCAATTACATTCAACACTCTGCATGTGCTATATATTCTGCCGGCGTATGAACAAGGAACAGAAACCACATTGCCAAAGTAGCCTTGTGGCTACATGTAAAATTGCGTTTTGTGAATCTGAAACAAGGAATATATGAAATCTGTTGTCTGGACAGCATTGTGTTTGTTCTTCTGGAACGGACAAAAGCTAAGCATTGTAATGAAAGAAGGAACAAAAAACCTACTTGGATGGCAGGTTATATAACTAATTCTTCGGAATAAGGAAGAACCAGTTAAGTCTGCTATCTTGCAACTAGTATAAAGGGTATATAAGCTGCCATGACAGCACGGTTTTTGGCGCATGCAAACAAGGGCATACTTAGCCGAATTGAGAGAACATAATGCACTAGTGTTTGCATAAAATGGTGGATCAGGAGCGGCACGCTGAATGCAAATATGTTCAAGGGGCGCATATTGATATACTATGGAATATGTTGAACTGCATTTACTGGACGGAAACCTTGCGACGACGACCATAAGCAAGCACCATCACAAACTCTTTGGCTGATGTGCCAACAGTAGCCTGCAACTTATGTGATGGCCCTTCTCTTAGCCACTGTTCTACTAAGTTTTGCAGAGGCATTGAAGGGCTCACTGGCTGTCCACGGCACGTGACTTCAACCTGTAAATAAAAGTTCAAGGTCAATTCTTAGAAATTTGCAAGTTACATCCATTTTTGGTGAAGCAAAACAATGATATGGTAATTCAACAACTCTAAGCTATCATTTTTTGTGTGGGATAAGCTATCAACAATTGACTGTTAAAAAACCATCACATATTAATGTCATGTTGAAGAGATAAAGATTAGGTGCATGATACCTATTATCTTGCTTAAAAGTGATTATAATTACATTCTTACATGAATCATGTGGATAGTGAGAATACAACAATGTGATGTCATACACCTTAAATCCTCTGACCTAAAATGGCATGATGATAAACAAGGACTAAAAGATAATATAACTTCTGGATATTCTTTCGAAGGTAAAGAGGAGGATCAACATCATGTGCAAAATGACGGCTCAACAGAAAACTTTTATTATGTCAATATCTTAAGGCATTTTAAATTGACACATAAAGGAAGAAAGGTGCCTCACATGGAGTTACATGGAATCAGATGGTTTTCTTCTATTAACTTTCCTGGAAATGTTATCTGCTAATAATTGGGTAACAAAGTTCAGGTGTCTCAAACAAAAGGAGTTGCATAAATGTATAATAGCATATCAATGAGAACAATGTTATTAGAAAAGAGAATGTCTTGGTAGCAAGGAGGTAGAAACCCAGCTTATTATGTCATTAACTAGATGTTACTTTTTAATAACAAGCTCTGTGATACCAAACACCAACAAATGTCAAAAAACTAGTACAGAGTGCATAATTCATTTACCACTAATTTAGAGTCACTAGAATTGCAGCAGATATCAAGATGCATAGATCATGTAACGAACTAACTAACCTCAGATTCACTTGCGAGATTAAGCTTCACAACGAGGTACTTTTGGATGAAGGAAACAGGCACACTGCCATCTCTAAGATACAAAAAGAAAGAAACAAATAAACACATATGATCATATGAGTCAGATCAGAATCGTGAAATACAGTAAGAAATTGCGAATTGTACAGTATGTATATCAGAATGCCATGTTTCTGACCTATAGAAACTAAAGAAGATTACATGAACAGATACTTCAAAAGTTAATGAAATGACGTCGAGTTTCTGACGAAAAAAAAACTATACAAGAGTATATGAAAAGTTATTAAAGGATTCTTGCAATTAATTTCACTAACCACAGCATATAATCTATATCATTTGAATTTGCACTGTCAAGGACAAGTCCAGCTTCCATCTATTGTTGATTCATTATTTCAAGATATTACAGATGTATTTCAAATAAAAAAAATTGCATAAGTACAATCTAAAATATATAGCAATACCATAACAACTGGACATTCTCATCCATTAGTTTAATGGATGTTCATATATCCTTTCAGTTGACATCAAATGTAAGATATTTCATTTCAGTTTGACAAAACTGAAATACAATGAAAATTTGAACTCCGGTTTTAGTTTCTCTAGGTGGCATAGTTCATAGTTGCATTCAATGTAACACTTCAAACTACTAATGAATTTTGGACAACTTTGAGGAAATCAAACTCACTTAATTCTCAAATAATTAGATGGTATCTGGGGCAATGGTGGATCACCTGACCTGTAAGCATTAATTAAACAATATATCAGAATAAAGATAAAAAAAGGACAAAAGCAAGCAGGATCAGATACTGATTTAACTTCCAGAGAAGAATAGCTCCTAACTGATCAAAAGAGGCAACTAATGAGAACCATATTGGGCTTGTCCTCCTATCACATTGGGAACTTGGAGCATCAAGAACTGCTTGAGCAGAGTTTGGTGCCTCCCTCCGTTTTCGCCCTTGCAACCTTTTAGATTTCCCTGTTACTGAAGATGACTCAGCAGGCTCATTGCTGTCATCCTGCAGTTTAGACTTATTTGGATGATCTTTAACCCTTGTTCTTCTACTAATACCTTCATTATCAGGGTCGATAGTTTGATCTGTCTTAGTATTAGGACTCTGTGGAGTTGACTTAAACGATTTTGTCCTGTTTGCTGCTTCAACAAGACAATTCAAAGGTTTCCAAAGCTCAGATTTCTGAAAAGATTCCTCAAAGTTATCTGCATCTTTACTTGGAGTGCTGATGGATGGCTCAGCATTTGAAAAATTCTGAGAAGTTTTCCAAGTTGAGTTAATGAGCTCACCAAATAATAAGAAGATTAACAACAGACACATGCTTAGGGTAGTAACAGGTGCACCTTCAGCTTAAACTGCCGAACTAATTTAAATAAAAACCGTCAACAATGTTATTTAATGTACCTGTCTCTTATTTGGAGCTAGCTTGCTAAGATTTTCAGCTGAACTAGAATTTTCAGCAAGCTTATCAATTTTACCATCGTCCTTTGCATTGGTGTCATTAGTTGCAGGGCTAGATGCATGTGAACCAACACCTCTTCTAGCAACAACTTTTGTTCTCCTTCCTGTCAAACTTGATGAAGATACTTGAGGAGTGTCTACCACCAACGAAGAAAGAGATCTTTCTTTTCTTCTAGTAGGTAAAGTAATTGGAGGTGCTTCAGGAGCTTCAACCTTTCTTCTTTTGAAAGGAAATAATTTTGCCCTTACATCTTGCAAACTGTGATCAGGTCTGAAAAATGATAACTGCTAGTATTAAAAGCCTGTCTTGACAGAGACAGCATCATAAGTCCCTAAAACTAAAAAATGGCTACCCATTTATGTTTTTCTTTTATGCAAACTGTGATCAAGTGCCATTACTGAATTTTGTAATGTGAACTTTAATGTCCCAAAAGTGTAGTGGAATCATCAAGGATACCTGTTCACTGAATCTGAACATTGCGAAATAATTTTTCCCTCATATTTCATTCTTCTAAGAAAAGGAATATCTCACTTTTGAATACAACTATCCAATAGAAACCATTCAAAGGCCTAACAAGAAACTATAATGAGAATAACAACGCCTGAATGTTATCCAAAAGTTGATTACCTGAGCTTGTCTACAGGCACAACGCCAAGATGAATATTACATACAGGACAGCAGTCTAATTCTTCTTCATTGAGTTTCTCATATATGCACTTCCTGCAAACTGATTTAAAAATGTGATAGTCAATGTTACATAATTCAAGCAAAGACGCATGTAGAACATAAAAACTTAATTAGCATGCATCCAATCTAAATTACCGATCACCGACTACATGCAAAACAGGAGTTAATCAAAATTAGGCAATTCCAAGGATCGGAGGTAAGAAAACGTCCTATGCAAGTAATGGAGCTGTTACGCACTCATGCGCCTGAATCATTTATATAAAAAAAAAACAGAATTCCTTGCACAATCTCATATTCTCAAACTCGGTGCAGAAAGATCAGCCCACTCCATGCATTGCCATTTCTTCACTGCCTTAAAGCAATCAAGTGCACAAAAGAACTATCACGTCCAATTACTTGAGAAGTGCTATGAAGTACGACCTCCTTCTTTTAACGCCGTAAACGCAGAAGGGAAAGAGCCGATGAAACGTAGCCATGAAAACACGTATTCCACGTCGACCACGTCAGGCGACTGTGATCTCCTTGTATTGCAGGAGACAACGTGAAAACCTCCTCCGATTTCACCAAGAAACGATACGAGATGGAGGAAGAACGAGAGACGCATGGAAGATCCAACGCCGCATGCTGCAGCGCTGCCACATGCAAAAGGGGAAAGAGCTCGAGCCCTATATCGAGGTCATCTTTGCCAACCTCGCCATTATCCACTGGGGAGGCTCCAAGCTCTGATCATTAAGAACACACAATTCGACGCATCGAATAGGACCAAAATCTCTACCATCGAAACCACATAGTGAAACCCGAAAAAAAAACTACGTAAAACGGGAGATCGCCAAAGCCACGCGACCTCCAAAAGCAACGTCGAAACGCCGATTGCATCGCCATCTCACGATTCAAAGCGCTCCAAAAGGACGTCAAATTGGGAACGAGAGAAGGATGACAACTCACACGTATGGAGGCACTCGCAGATGGTGGTGGCGTCGCGGAAGAGCTTGTGGCAGAGGGGGCACGTCAAGCACTTGGCGATCATCCCCCTCTTGACGAAAACCACCTGCGGCGGCCCATCTTCCCCGCCGCCGGCTCCGCTCCCGTGTGCATGCGAGCTTCCCTCCGGCGGCCGGGGCCGCCTAAAAGCGCCGCATTCGATGGAGGAACCACGTCGGGGGAGGGGATCTGAGGGCGACGGGAGGCCGCAAGGAGCGATTTTTCCGGCGGAGGAAGGGACGAAGGAGGGATTCCTAGGGAGGATTTGGATGGGAGGAGACGAGGGTTCGGAGGAGGAGGAGAGATCGAAGGCGGAGCGGAGAGGGACGACGACGAGTTGGAGAGAGAGAGAAAGAGAGAGGAGAGAGAGAGTTATTTTTCGGAAGAATAAGAAGGAGAAGGGAGACGAGTTAAACGAAGAAAAAGGAAATAAATAAACAAATGTATTTATAATTTATATAATAATAAAAGACGTTTGGCATGTAAGAAGGAGTTGGTGAACCGAGCTGTGTCGAACCGAACCGCGAGTCGAACCGAGCCGTATTGAACCGGTTGGTGGTTGATGTGGATTGTAGGGTTTGGATCTCTCCGACGGTTGGGAAATGGAAATATTAGATGAAGAGACGTCATATTTACCAATCTATTCCAACTTTATTATTTTGCATTTTAATAGTTATTTTCATATTATTTTGTGTGTTGTGACAATGACTTTGGTGAGCATCCATAAATCACTATTTTTGTGTGGTTTCTAGTGTAAGTTTTTTCCATATTTGTTTCAAATATATCAACATTAAAATATTAAAAATAATAGTTTTCTTTTGTTTCTTATACTTTGATACTTAGTAGGCTATCAGTATTAGTATATGACTATTTTTAATTCAAGACGAAAAGCGTAAAAAAAATTATTATGTTTACTACTTTCTCTATAGTCTTTTTTATCAAAAATATTTTCTTTTATATCATAGATATTAAATATTAAATTAAATTACTAAAAAAATTTGAAGAGAATCTGACGTTATTTGTGGTAATGAGAATAGGTAAAAATTAGAAATAGAACAATAATCAAAATTCCTATAAGATATACATTAAGAAACTTTATGCGTCATCATTTTTTTTCTAATAAATGCAACATACTATAATTTAAGGCTACAGAATTAATCTAATAATTAGTAGTTATTAGTGTGTACGTGTACACGTATATGGAAGCATGAGTAGCATGGGAAAACTACTATAAATTTAGATGTAAAATGAGTTATCTCGATATTTAATTTTTTTAATAAAGAAGTATTAGTAACTTTTATATATTTATATATAAAGAAAACAAATGTGAGGAATGACCAACTGGTTTCCGCTTGATTGCCAAGAATAAAAAAAAATAAAAGGAAAAAAATACCATCCGGAGATATGTTTAGTAGGTATTAGAATCACATAACACATAGTATAATTTTAAAAGTGTATATGATAAAGTTAGGACATTCAAATATTCAATGCATTTAAAAAAAGAGAGATCAAAACCAACTTCTCAAGACACTACAATAAAAAATTATATTTGAGATAGTCAAAATTATCTTTAAAGAAATTTGAGACGGTCCTAGATCATCTCAACAAGGAGAAAGAAAAAGAAAAAGAAGATGAAAAAAAATAATTTTATTTGAATAACATAACTAAAGAAAAGAAAAAAAAATTATAATTTTTCTTTGACGAATATATGTATTTATAAATTTAACTACGTATAATTAAAAGTAAAAAATGTTTTAAATATTTTTTTCTTTTTTTATACTTTAATTCGGAGTTGAAAGAAAATGAACTTTTCAAAGAAAATAAAGATAAATAAAACCAAACAACCAAGAAGGAAAGGAAGAAAATCATAATTTTTATTGTATGAATATATCTTAATATTTATATTTATATATTTAATCATATATAATTAAAATTAAAAATATATTTTAAATATTTATTCCCCGATAAAAAATAAACTTTTGAAGAGAATTAAGATAAACGAAATAGACATTCCCCTTCATTTTTTATTAAAATTACAATTAAACAAAGTTAAAATATTTATCTCCGTTTCATCTTCTCTTTTTACCTCCAATCAAACGGCCCTGGTGAGACGATTCTTAACTACTAAAAATAGAGTAAAAGGGAAAATATACCTAAACTCATGGTAAAAACAAATTAAGAATGATTAAGTCATTAACGTCAAATTAATTTAAAAAAGGAAAGTATAAATTAATACTTCGAGAGTACAAAGAAGATATAAATGAATTCTTATTCTTTTGTTGCATTTAAGTAGATTCATGCACGCTTATTTGACTCATCGAACACATATCATATTGAGGCATTCAATGCAAACTATTCTTTTTTATAATTAGTGTAAAGTTTCAAACAAAGGGAGACGTCGCCCCTCCTCCAATCATCTCATCTATGCCAATCTCCTTTTTATATTTTTTTTTCAAAAGAAATAAAAAATGCAATCATTTAAATACTAAAGAACCAAATTCATTAGAAAAATATAAAGTATCATAAGAACAAACTCTAAAAATATAAATATAAAGATATTATTTTTTATCGATATAAATTTTTAAAATTAATGATAACACATTTGATGTAATATGATATCAAAATCGTCGATAACACATCTAATTTTAATTTAATATGATATTAGAAATTAATTTCTTCCTCAATTAGTTATATATTGGATTTTAAATTTTTTAAATAATTTGTAGCATATATCTAATGAGAAGGATGACTTCATAATGAAATACTTTAAACGATCGATGATCAAGTAAAGTGTCACCATACTAAAAGATCACTAGTAGGAAGCAAAATTATGATTAAATACAAAAAATTATGATAATTCGATGACTTTAGGTGGAAATAACCTTATAATTAATTAGTTATGCTATCCAACATACAAGTAAAAGTATATTTAAAATATGCTAAAGCAAGATTTCTTTTTCTTTATATGGTGTCCATGTATGTTCGTTGTCCTAATTAACCATTGGATATTTGTTCCGTATAAATTGGGCTCGGTTGTCCAATTTTGTTAAGACTCAGACCCTTTCTGAATCGCTCTGCAATTGAACAAATTGAAGTCTCGAGATCACATCGTAGTGATCACAGAGAGAACATGATGTGGAGGGAAGGAAGGAAAAAATCAATGGACGGTCGCAGTATGATGTCTCAACAAATTTATGAGAGTTTAATTGATCATTCCAAACTCATCTCTAATTAAAGTTCCATAATTCCATTGCTACGCCATTAGAAGAAAAAAAATGACATCGTCGTTCCAAAAAACACGGGGTATGTTGTCTACTTATTAAGTTAGTTTAATGGTTTTCGTTATAGTTAACTGTATTTGAAGTTAAACTTTTTAAAAGAAAATGTCAGTCTAGTTTTATTAAAATAAATTGACAAAAAAACTAATGAATTATTGTAATAAGTATATCTCTATATAATTTTTTTAATATGAAAAAATGTAATTGGGAATATAAGAGAAGACCTTTTATTTTCTAAAGAACATAATTATCAAAATAAAAAGAAAATAAGAAAACTTTGAAGGTGTGTTTAGGTTGGTAATCAACTTAAAATTATTTGAGTCCAATAAATTATCTTGTTTAATTTGGATTACTTAGTAATATAAATTATCTATGAAGTGACAATCTAAATTATTTAAGAAACGAATGTCTTTCTAGATTTATGTAGTAATTTACTTACATTTAACTTACACATTCACCGTTTTAAATATTTCATAAATAAAACATACCATAATAAAATATACCACATAATAATAACAACACATATAAAAAATACTATAATAATAAATAATATTATATTTCTATTATCGTATTATGAATAATATAAACCACTACATGTTAATTATAAGTATTATTAATTAAAATAACATTTTTATTAATTGTTGATATTAACTATAAATATTGTTTTATTATTATTTTATTTTGAAGGATATTAATTACTTAATACATTAATTTGTGAATTTATGATTTAAGTTTATAAATTTCAATTTCATAATATAAACTTTTTAACTTAACAATATTTATCAAGAGTATTTTAATAAATGGCATATATTACTCAATATTTTTTTTATAAATGAACATGATAATATGATTTTTTAGTTTAATACTTATATATATATATATATATATATATTAAAAATATAATGTACATTATTGATAATTTAATAGTGGTAATTTTTTCATTAGACAATAAAAAATATTAATGTTGAGAGGTAATGCAGAAAACATCTCTTTATAATTTTATGATGAACCTCGTACTGATTGAATATCTCCTAATGTACTTTTTTTCAATGTTAAATTGCTACATATAATATTAGTAGTCTTCCACTAATTTGATTCGAATTATTATTCATTTTTTCTTTCAATTTCTCAAAAATTCTTTTACGAGACTTGCTTTTACTCAATTTGCTATCAATTAATGTTGAAAATATTTCTCTTTGGCATTTATATGTTTGTTTCTCAAAAACATCTAAACCTGCCATTTGAGAAAGAAATGTAATGTTATTCACCAAGATAGTGAATATTTGAAGAGGACAATGCCAATGCAACAAATTGTGTGATTATGCTATAAAATAGTTATACGTCAGTATTGTAATTGTTAAATTTTTTGTGTAACACATTCATCAAATGTTCATACTAAGGTTAAAATGCGCTTATAATGTTCTAATGTGCATAATGTCTGCATATATTTCAGGTTAAAAATGATTTAACTATTGACCTATACTAACCTTCAGTGTAAGTCAACATTATACAATTGAATAATGTGTACTGCCACAATTGAACACACAATATCAATTTAATCTATGATTGATTAAGTTAATTACTCCATTTGATTTAAGTTCAAGCCAATTGTGACGTTGTACTAAATTATTAAGTTAATTATTTGTTGGCCAATTAAGATTAATTTAATTAACTTAATTAGTTCCAAAGTAATAATTTAACTAATATATTTTTATTCGTCCTTTACTAACCGACCTATATTCCACCATGTTAAACTACTCATCTCATAGTAGGAAGTTATCATCTAACATCTCACATCACCTCTTCTCATTTCCACAACCTCCTTTCTAGTATCTTCAAATACTTGACTAAGTGACAAGCATGTGAACATTTATGTAGTTAAACCTAAATCAAACCAAAGTTGAGGTACCATGAGTAAGAATTATAGTAGGCTTTATCCAATTGATATGTTATCATATAAACTTCTAAAAAATAAGACTAAAGATGATATTTAAGTTGATTGAAGTGACAGAGTTTTGTGTTACTGAAATTTATATGTAAAATCATCAATTCACAAAAATGATAAGTTATAACAATTAAATTTGTTTTGCGATGTGTGAAATTAGTAAAATTAGATTAATGTGAACAAATGCTCACAATAAATTTAATAGAAAAATTATCATAAACAAACAACTTCGGCTACAACTATATAATTTTCATTGTAGCATATTATGATCGAATTCATAGAGAAACTATATATGATAATAATGCTAAACTACTTAAACAAAATCAAACCAATTGAAAATAAAGATGCTTGTTACCATTAATGCATATTCAAATGAAAGATGTAATTAAGAGAATATTTTTAGAATATTTAAGTAAAGATCAAATGAAATTAAAAGGACAATTAGTCAATATGGTATAATGTCGAAGTGTGGGATTCACAATTAAACTATTTTTGCTATCTTTTCATTAAATAATAAATGCTCAATCAAGAATGAATTGTAGATGATTAGTTGTCTCTCGCATAATCAACTAAATAAAGAGTTCACCTACTCGTGTGATTGCACTATTAAAATAGATTATTAAAGGACTACAAATTATAACGTAATGACTATTTTCGTATCTCATAATATTATGATCTATTATCCTAAAAACCCATTAGATCTCTCCATTTTTAGCAATCTATTAAAAAGATAAACTTCTCAGCTTAACTCTCCTAAGTGAAGGATTCTTTTCTAGTTAAGACTTTAGATGATGTTATCTTTTTAGAAACAACAAACATAAATGACATCATCTTAAGTGAACACTTCTTAAAGAATTAGCTAGTAAGGATGTTAAAAAAACTAAATAAAATCCATTGCACAACTAGAGAAAGAAGCATCTCGACTACTTCTCCCTATCTAAGTATTTTCTTTTAATCGGATTTTCTTAAATTTTGATATCCTTTTGGAATCACAACAATATGGAGTAAAATGTCATCTTGTCAAGTTAGTATTTAGGAAAAATCGCAAGTAGAAACTACAAAAAAAACTCAAACCTAAATAAAATCATTTTGCAACAACAAATTATAAAGCATTGCAAGAACATATAACAAGAGGAGAATAAAATGACTAATTGACTTATAATAAAACTATAAAAATAGAAATATAACAAAAAATGATCATCTAACTACACTCACTCAATAGAGTCTAGACACTAAGTTTCTTAAGAAGTTAAGAGTTAATGGGAGATTCCACAAATTAATATCCATATCGAACACTAAACATAAATTATAGAATAGAACATAAATAAATTGCAATAATATCAGAGGTGAAGTTCTAGCAACCTCTCAGTCCTTTTCTTTCTCCTTCATTGTATGTCTCTCAAGTGATGGCCTTTCAAGATAGTCTCTCAAAATGACATCCCCTCTTTTTTGGATATGCTTCTTTTTTTATTCTTATCACTAACTCTTGACACATATCAAACTTTTCAATGACATAAGAAACTTCTCATGGGACATGCTATATGAATCTTCTTTGTCATGCCAATCTTCTTCACCTTGATTTTCTTCTCAATGCGAATAAAGTGATATCTAGTATTTATGTGTTTTTCTTCTTACAAAGCATTTGATTCTTGATCAATCATATTACACTCAAGTTGTCATAATACATTATAGCATGACACAGTTCAAGATCTCTAAATAAGTCAATTAACTAGATTCTTTCATTTGCAACTTCTCTCAATGTCATATGTTTTACTTTTGTAGTAGACAATATTTAAAAACTGTAGACTAAACTTTAAACTAATAACATAACTTTCAAAAGTAAAGACATATCCTATCAATGGTCTTCTCCCTTCAATATCTAAAGTATAATCTGAATTAGAATAACCAACAATCAAACACTTTGTATCACTTTCATAAATAAGGTCAATATCAAATGTCATATTCGATATTGAACAATGTATTTCACTATTTTGCAATGTTCTTTAAATGGATTGCTCATTAACTTATTAACAACAATAATTGCATGTGTGATATCAGATATAGTTGGAAGCTTATAGCATATTATGATGGGCCCACTTGTCTATAAGGACGTTCAACAGCAATCGACCCCTCTTTTGGTTGTTCTTCAAATTCTTATTTTGACTGATCAACTTAGTGTGTTCTTCCTTCATTATCTTCGATTGAAATTATCTCAAACTCCACATGTTTATTGATACTTGTTGAATCTAGGATCCCGAGAATGTTTTGATTGATCACAAATTTGTAAAGTGAACTCAGCCTATACTCATGAACTTGTTGAGCTGATTTCTGAAACAGGATACATACAAGTTCAGAGTAGCGGTCGACCTAAGCTGAAGGAGTGGACGACCAATGCACGCGTAATTATATCAGAAGAACTACATGTGTGCAATGAGCGTCCTATGTATATGAAGCGGTCGACTAACATTAGAGAGATGATATATGCAATGAAGAGCAGAAGCATGAACGGTCAACCAAAGATATGAAGAGGTCGACCAGTATTAGAAG